>JANAVB010015738.1:0-33167 GCA_029216955.1 Iris pallida
CGCAGTTGCAAATAGATAGAACAGATTACAACTTGCAGAAAACTAGAAGAGAAGAAGAAGAAGATGACTTAACACTTGTTGGGGTGATGAAGGTCACCGTTGCTCAAAGCAAGATTCACCCCCACGAGATTTGCTCCCAGGAACCAGCAAGTTCTGTCACGTCCCGCTCCCAGAGGAGCGATCATCCTCGCTAAGGTGTGATGCCGACGCCTAGATTGCGCTCGTGCAAGACCAAGTCCAGAAATGGCCGATTTAAGCTAGGCCACAGAGTCACACAGAGTGTCCCCATTTGCAGCAGAATGTAAATGAACACAAGTTGTAACAAATGCAAGCTCAAAAAGTGTTATAAAACGACGCTAGGCCGAGATTACAATTCGCTCAAGCTCCCTCTCGAAACATAAAAGGCGTGCCAAGCGGCTTACAAGATAGAATGATACATAGCGATGTTCTGATATATTATGTCCTGTATATGGTGCTTTAGTTCCTTTGCAACTCTCCAAGGCTCTAGAGTTAGCTTCGCGCCTTAGCACATTCGAGGGAAGACTCTGCACCCGACAAGGTTCTTTCGCATTCTGCAAATAATCTATGTGGTTATCGGTACATTGTTATGCACTGGTGGGGAGGCTAGCTCGCCCGCTCACTATCATTACCAAACACGTTAAATTTACTTTCATGCACCATCTATCAGTTATTGTCTTTCTAAACTTGCCTTAGGATCAATTTCATGGCAATTGATTTAAAGCATATCTCGTGTTACCGATATCAAGTGTCGCATAGGAATATTATGCGCAACTTACCATACTTACTGTATGATCTTCCCTGCCCAAAGTAAATCAAGTTAGCCCACATTTTATACGTAAAGACTTAGCAGAATTTCATAAGCATTCACGAGTTTCAAGGGCATGTTCCTACCTCAGGTTGTCACGACCCGCACCTACTGTGAGGGTACGAGTACGTAACAGAGCCCAGCCTACGCCGCAGTGTCGGCGGTAGAATGTTGTTCTAGGTCACTATCTAAACAACAACTCATGCAATTATATAATGTACTTGTCAAAATCTCAACTCCGAACGGAGGACAAGTATAGATATAATGAAATCTCAATCACAGTCTAAGCACGATATGAACACAGAAGTTTATAACTAAGACTAAATAACAACAATAAAACCAACTACTAAATAATATAATCTCAAACAATCTCAAAACAAAACATATCTCAACTTATTACAATTTAAGTTCTAAAACAAGAAACTAAACCAAGTCAACTAGCTAGTCTCCCGATCACTCTGAGTGTCGAGGCCAAAGGTAGCTAAAACATCTCCTGGTCCATAGTAAGTAGGGCAAGTGTCCTCAGGGCAATCATCTATAAAATTTTCAACAGGTCCAGTCAAGACAGGAACGAGTACAACTCATCTAGAAAATCCAAGTAAATGACAGAGAACTATAAAGCAGTTATAGACAGTTTTATTGATGAACATGGTAGTTTATATTCAGGTGATGGTATAGAGAAACAGATAAGATACAAGGAAAGTAAGGTAACTAAAACAAGAGAAGAATCATGGCAATGAAGACTGTAAAATAAAATTCTAACTGAACTAGAGTAACATGATGAGTCCAGACAGTAAATGTAAAACAAGTATAAATCCTATATAAATCCGGTACGGGACGAATCTAATACAAGATGAATCCAGTACAAGACGATTCTAGTCAGTGATAAAGAATCCAGGTGAGACCAGCTATATTCTAACAGTGTGTTTTAAAATATCGAGATCGACATGTAAACGGCTGTAGGTATCAGGACATCACTCACTGATCAGGAGAGATGGCTATGCTTCCAGTAGATTCCAGTTGGAAGATTCCAGATTTGGGATATGTCTGCATGTCTTACTCAATATTTTCCTGTCCCGTAATACAAGTGAATCCAGAATTCGACACGAGAATCGAGATGAGTCCAGCCAAACATGATGATACTAGCAATGATTCCAGATGATTCCAGTAATAGAGGCCAGATAATATGGTATGTGGTCGCATACATGAATCCAGAAATATCCATACGTGTTGTAACAGAGAATCACAAAAACTAACTAGAACTGAAGTACAGTAATTGACAAATAAATGAGAGAACTATCAGAGAATGTACTCGCCTGATACTCTGAAAAGAGTAGTGTAATATCAGATGTCTGCACCGGAGTCAACAATGTCCTAAACAGAGTAATATAGGTCATGATATGTAAAATGCAAGAAAAATGAAAGACACAATACAGTCTACATGATTTCTAGGTCAAACTAGGTCAAAGTCAACTTGGTCAACTGTCTAGGTCAACTAGGTCAACAAATCCATATTGGTCAACTAGAGTCAAACTTGGTCACCCTCTAGTCTATCTAGGTATTCCCATATAGTCAAGACATCTACCATACAATATATACTTATCTCAATACATATAGATAGATATAAATACTAAAATGCATGAAAGGAATGAAAGGACGCAATCTTTTTTTACGTTTCTACTCCATTGCTAACCTGTACATATACAACTAGTGTCAGACCCTTGATCCCCTCACTGTTCTTCTATCTTAGTCAATCATCCTTGAACCTATATCCTATTTTTATCTTCCAAACCCTCACAAGCACATAATATATACATAATAATACCCTACAACTCCTACCTAGTATCCCTCCTAATCATGATACCACTCATGATATATATATATACATATATATATATATATATATATATATATATATATATATATAGATATATATATATAATCCTAAATATCACACATTACCTAGTATATAAGTGATACTCCATACACAATAGCTCACTACCTACCTATATATCCATATATGCATGATATATGCAAAAATCCAATTACCTATACCACATATCCTTAAATAGGTATGTATTTACCCATAGCCCAAACCTCATCACTAACTCACTCATACACTCAAACCCATGGCCAAATTGGCCACTGTCAGCTGTTGACTGCTAGTGCAGCACACTGCTGCAATGTATTGCATGCAACCAATGCTTGCTGCCACAAGGCAATGCCATGACAGGGCAAGCAATGGCAAGACTGCCACTGCTGCAAAGCTTGCTACATGTATTGCATTGCTGCAATTACTGCTGCTGCTGCAGGCTACTGCTGCTTGGCCCACTGAACCATGTTCAAGGCCATGCCAAGCCACCCAAGGCAAGCAATGCTGCTATGCCTACAACTCTCTCAGGAAAACTGAGCTAATAGGCCTAACATCAACTGCTAATACACCTACTGCTATACACTCTAATACATCACAAGTTCTGATGCTAACAATATCCAACTCTGTGATACCTACTCCCACATCACCACAATACTAAGACACTCACACATAGAGTATCCAGCCTCAAAGCCACATGTATATATCATATGTATCATAGAAATCTGAGATTGAAACCCGACCATTATGTCAAAACAGATAATATATGAACCCATACCCAAATCCGCAAAACTGAACATATATAGGCAGATAATATCTAAAACTTATATATGATATCACCCAAAATATATATAATATCACTATACATTACAATTTCAAAAAAATAGTTGAAAACAATAAATCATCAAACCTAGACTCAGGCTCATCAAACCCAATCATCACAGTAAACTTGAGAACCCAAACTGAAATGAACTAACAATATCCTAACTCTGTGATACCTACTCCCACATCACCACAATACTAAGACACTCACACATAGAGTATCCAGCCTCAAAGCCACATGTATACTCATAGTATCTTAGAAATCTGAGATTGAAACCCGGCCATTATGTCAATAACAGATAATATATGAACCCACACCCAAATTTGCAAAATGAACATATATAGGCAGATAATATCTAAAATATATGTACAATCACCTAAAAATATAATATAATATCACTATACATTACAATTTCAAAAATAGTTGAAAACCATATCAATACATCAAACCTAGACTCAGGCTCATCAAACCCAATCATCACAGTAAACTTGAGAACCCAAACTAAAATGAACTATTCAAATCCTAACTGGGAATCAAACATCAATAGCAATGAATATATCTAATTTCAAAAACCCAAAATAAATCTTATTCGAAAACCCAGGTAATATCATGCATTGAATTCGGGTTTTAAATTGAAGTATCAGAAATGCCAAATTTGAAATCAATTCATCTATAATCTAAACAACCTGAACTAATGAAATCATCACGAACCAATTAAACCACGAGATCAAAACATCTCAACATTCGAATCATCAGTTCGAATTCACTGATCAACAGTATCAGAGAACCTAAGTTCGAATGCCAAAAAATTCCATTTGAAAACCAAACAAAATTGAAATAAATGTAGTAAAACACGTGTACAGTCATAGGGACATGTCCCACGTGTCCAATGGGATACCAATGATTCCAAAAATTAGGACACGAGGTGTCCAAACCGAAAATTGAAACAGTGTCAGAAAATAGCAATTCCCCGTCCTCGTGCGCGTGTCGAGTCATCGTGGACTCGACACAGAGCTCGAAGTGTGTCGAGCTCGTGCACACGTGTTCGCCACACATAGGGCTACACGCCTATGCCCCTGCACCGTGTTCCAGTGTTACCATGTCCAAGTTATACGTGCGTATTAGGATGTGTCTGTGCGCGAGTATGCGTGTGTGCAAAATCAGTACGAGTCGAATTTCTCCTAATCCGCTCGATGAAATCCCCCCAAATTTTGTGTGTATCGTGTAAGTGATTGCTCGCATGTCTCCATAAATTTTTGTGGTGTCTCGTACCGTGTCGTGTCCTGTGTCAAGCACGAACAGCAGGGGACTGCACGGGCACAATACGGTGCCTCGTGCATAGGGTACGTGTCCATTTTGGACACGAATACAACCTCAAATCGTGCTCAGTGTTTAACATAATTAATCTAAACATTAAGAGCTTCAAAAACATGTAATTAGTTTAGAAAATACAAAAATCCATTTCTATGTGGCATTTTAACAAACACATGCACATACACATTTACACGTGTCCGATACGGACACCAAACAGACACGATTTCTTACCAAACTTGAGGGACAGCTAGGGGAAACCTAGATCTAGCCTAATATGCAAAGAAATCAGAATAAAAACACAATTTAAGGGATTTTACCTATAGGTGTCCGATGGCAAGAAAAGCTCCAAAATAGAATGTTCCTCCTTGCTAGCTCAAATCCCCAAATTGTTCAAAAGCTGGGATTACTCTCCATAAATGGAAAATAGAAGAGTATTAGACTCTAATGCAAGAAAGTAGAGTTAAAAAGGAATTACAATGAATTTATTATGAATTTGGAAAGATGGACAAATACCTTTCCTTTTCCAAGAGTTGTTTCAATACAAAAGAGACAAGAACCAAAGGAAGAGAGATTATATAGGGTGGGGATCCCTATGTGGCTGGTCATAAAAGGATAAAATTAGGGTTAGGGTTATGACTAATGGGCTTGGGCCAAGTTTCAATGGTAAAATAACTCCTTAAGTCAAAAGTCCATGAACCTAAATCATTTATTCTCTACATGAAACTTGATTCAAATAGGTCAGCTTGAGTCGACTTAAGTTGGACTAGGGTCCCACCATGCTATCTAGGTTACCCAAGCTAGAGTCAACATCTAGGTTAGTCTCCAAAGTCTAAACTAGCAAAAGTCAAAATAACAACCATCATTCCAATAATTAATCAAATAATTCCAATAAGTCAAAATAACCAAATTACCCCTAGGCTAAAAATGATAAATAAATATCCCAATCACATGGTTAGGTTCTAGGTCAGACAGTCTCTAGGGTTTCACTAGCAGCACATCAAAATCATAAGTCATGACTTAAAATAATTTTAAATTGATTAAAAATCACCAAAATTTATAATGTGGTATAAATATCAATAAATAATAATTATAATTACAAAAGCTCAAAATTAACCTCATTTGGAAAACTGGGTGTTACAAGTCTACCCCCCTTAGAAAAATTTTGTCCGAAATTAAGATGATCATACCCTACTAGGTCAAACCCCTAATCAAATCAAGGTTGATAGATAACATGCAACATAATCCTACTGGTCGTGATTCCACAGTCTTGATCAGGGTAACTATGCTATCTAACATATCACAAGCGTATCCTGGCAGGTACTAATGGAATCACACATGAAGGTGGAGAGGAAGAACAAGAAGGACAAACCTGCTAACCCATCACCTACAGCGTCGGTCTCCTCGACCGCCATCGCAAAAGCTCTACCCCTCTGGTGCTGAGCTACAGGTGGCCTAGCTCCCTCAAAAGGAGGTACAATGGGACAATCTATCTTCTGGTGGGCTTCAGACCCACATGAATAGCAAACCTTCAGCCTTTTCCTATATTACTCCCTGGTGTGTCCCAACTTCCTGCAGTAGGAACAACTGATCGTCCTCGGGTCCTTACCCCAATACTGATGCTGCACCTGCTGAACCATCACTGGTGCCTGTGTCTGCTGAATTTGTACAGGCCTTTTGGCTTGGCCTCCACTGCTGCTGGTACCGTGAGCGTCCCGACCCCTCTTAAGCCTCAGCTCAAGGTCATCCTCCACTGCTAGGGCTCCTACCAGGATCTCCTTAAAAGTGGCACTGCGGACACTCTTGGTGTAGGACTTCACCTCCTTGACTAGCCCCTTCCTGAACCTCCGGGCCTTCATCGCTTCAAATAACCCCTCAACAAACCTGTCCAGACGGCAGAACTCCCCGGCGTACTCCTTGACAGTCTGACTGCCCTGTACTAAAGCCTCGAACTGTGTCTCGAGGGCACCAAGCGCTGCGTCGGGGAAAAACTTCTCCTTGAACAGCTTCTTGAAGGCTGCCCAACTGTACAAACCCTCGAGTCTATCTGGTACCGTGTGCGAGCCAAATCTTACATCATACTGGCCGCCGCCTCGATCTGTAGCCTCGCTGGAATCTCTGCCAGCCTAAAGATCTCCTCCATGTGCT
This sequence comes from Iris pallida, assembly GCA_029216955.1. Taxonomy (NCBI): domain Eukaryota; kingdom Viridiplantae; phylum Streptophyta; class Magnoliopsida; order Asparagales; family Iridaceae; genus Iris; species Iris pallida. The sequence continues at coordinate 6,979 of JANAVB010015738.1, forward strand.
CAATCCATTCATCTGCGTACAGTAACGCCCCAGTCCCAAAATATGTAGGACTAGAAACGTAGACATGCCACCCATATAATATATATATATGTAAGCTGTAAATTGTAGTAGAACCATGACTAATCTCATCTACACAAAATAAATGAATAAAAGATTTTATATAATGATAATGAATTATCTTGATACAATATGTTGGACGGAGACAAATCTACTACCAAGAAGTAAAGGAAAAAAATACATGGGAAATGAAATGATTTTTGGCGAGCGAAGCGAAGATGATCCATGCGCAATCATCCTCGAAGAAATGGAGATAGTCACGACTAGAGTTAGAACACCTGCGAAAGACAAGAGCACACACCTGACGAGATAACCAGGTCCTCAGAGGGACGTAACAAGACACATAATATCATGCTATATAAACTGAATAAATATTGCTCAAATAAATAAGTCAATTGAATTATAACATGGTCCATACACACCTATTGAACTAGCTTACCATCCCCCCAACCAAACAAGGACAGGGATGGTAAACTAATTCACGATGACATATCTTTCTATGCTATGAATCCAATATGGTATCCGGACCCCAACAAGGTTCAATACCTTCTCATCGAAGTAGTAAGTCACACTTACAACCAAACAAGGACAAGATGTGACGAACTAATCTACGACAAGTTATTGTTTCAAGCCACGGTCAGATACAAGTACCCAAACCAAAAGTACTTATACCTAACGGATAAAGGTGCCTAACCGTTCTAAGTGAAATGTAGTTAAGAACAATCCTTCTTACGCATGGGCCCTGGCTAAATAGGATCGGCATAGTCCCCCCTTGGGGCACGAGAGGCCTAATCAGTAAGAGCATAACGTTCCGCAGAATGCCAGTGGTCGTCAGTAATCATGGGTCATCAACCCCGTATCTTCAGCGGAGCTTCCGGGTCACAAGGAAAAGTGTATCGAAACCCATACGCTAAGGAATTGTCCTCCCCGTCCAATGCCTACTATGTTGTATCCACAACAGAAAACCTCTATAACCGCTAAGTCAAACTAGCATGCAATTCTATTAGCGGTTAAACCTATCGCATGGCTTGTACGTACTGGTGGCCAGCCAATCACGCACGTCCGTGTTCTACATGCGACATACAACTTCGTGGTACAACGTGTCAAGGCCAATGAATGAAACACACAAGGTGGTCCCTTAAATCTAGGTTTAATGTGTAAGAAAACTAATACATAGCAGAAAATATAAATGAACAGTAAGTTCTAATAGGTTATGCCATGTGTCACAGTTTATTTTGCATAAAGAAAATAATGAATAATGCATAAAATATGAGCTAAATAAATAAACAGCAAATGGTAAGGTGTCTTGCCTGGTAGGACGCCTGGTATGCTGCGATGATCAAGGTGGCACGAACTGCGACTTCGGGTAACAACTACACAAGGTGACCTCTGATGGTGGCACAGACAGTTCCATTGGGTTCAGAAGGGTCAAATTAGTTAGAGTCGACATAATAAAGTATAAATTTGGTGAGGGAACGAGAATAATGGGTTTAGTCACGGACGAAAGGATAATCAAAGAAATTTGATAAATAAGAAATTATATGATTTAGAAAATACTTATAGTCCTTGGAAAAGAAATATATTTTATCATCAAAATTTATTATTTTTTTAGGTAGTTAGTAAAAATCGTTTTAGGTCAAAAAACTATACTTTGCTTAGAAAAATATTTTACATAACTACTAGAAAATATATATGGTAATTTAGAACTATATCTTATTAGTAAAATATGTTTTTAGATGAATACTACTCAATTATAATTTGAAAACTATTTATTAGTCAAAATACGCCTTCAAACACGTACTCGAAAAGTTGATAGTCGTTTTAAGGTAAAGCTGTAAGTTTTATCAAAATAATATTTTCAAGTAAGGAAAACCAATTTTTAGAATACCATATAATATTATTAAAACTAATGATATATAAAAATAAAATAATAATACTCATTAATTTACAATTATTTATATCTATAATGTATCCCAAGTAAAATAATTACCATATATTATGCCTATCCTAATTTTTACCATGCTGATATAATAATAGTAGAAAATATAATAATAATACTAATACTTAGTATATATTGTATGTAGGTAATTTAATATTTAATACTATAATTGAAACAAAAAGAAATATACCAAAATTTAATAGAAAGAAAAAAAAATGCAAAGAAACAAACCCACAAATACTGAGTCAGCTAGGGAATCATTCCCTTCTCTGTTCACGAGGACATAAGTGAGAGGGAAGAGAGAGAATAAAGAAAAAAAAATTTGAAGGGAGGTGTCCGAAGAGAGGGAAGAGCGAGGGCTTCGTCGGCAGGCGGTGGCTCGGCGGCAAGGGGCGGCTCGCGGGGATTTGGTCAGAATTGGAGGGCGGCGCCGGGGATTCAGCGCGACAGAGGCGCTGGCGGAGTTTTCGGCGATAGACACGAGGGAGAGAGGGGTTCTGGCCGGGGAGAGGTGAGCGGTCGTCAACCTTGAGGGTGATGCGGCAGTCGGAGAAGAAGGATGGGCGGCGCCGTCTGGGTCGATCGACGGAGGGTTTGTGGAGTCGTCGGTCGGGAGAGATCGGAGGGGCGGCCAAGGCGAGGGCGGTGAGGAAGGAGCCACGGGAGAGAGATGGTTCCCACCATCGACGGTCGGACCGCGGAGGCGGAGGCCCGGGCGGTGGCGCGCTGGAGGCGAGGGGTTCCAAAGGCAGGGTACGCGGCGGAGTTCTGCGCTCATTGGTGCACGGTGCTCGCCGGTCATGGAGGAGGCGGAAGTCGGGATGGCCATATCTGGCGCCTACGCGGAGCGACGGGGTGGTGCACGCTCGGAGGAATCTGCCGGCGGCCACGGTGGCGAGGACGCGGCAGAAATCGACGACAGATGTGAGGGGGTGTGCGTGTGTGTGTGTGTTTTTTTAACTTATTTTTTTTATCTGGGGATTTTTGGTAGCCGACGGTGGTGGGGGTTTGGGGCTGCCGCGGTGGTCGGACGTTTTGGTGGGTTTGGGTGAGGTTGGCCGGAGTCGAAGGGTTCGATGAAGCAGGGTAGTGGTTGTGGTGGTTCTGATGGTGGTGGTGCTCGGTTGTTCGGGTGCGGTGGACGGGTCGGGTGGTGGTGTTGACGGGTGATGCCGAGGAATCGGCTGGGTCGGAGGAAGAAGTGCAGGGAATCGGGCACGTGGTTGTCGTCAGCTTCAGACATGAGATGGAGGCGTCTGACGGAAAGGAGGGTGGTGATGGTGGTGGTGACGGTGGTCGCCAGGGATTTGGGGCTGCAGGTGTTTGGTATGGTGGGCGGCCGTTGGTGGCTGTGGCCGTGGCGGTGGTGTGGGGGTTTTAGTCAGGAACTGGGGACGGTGAAGGTGATGGTCCGGGTGGTGGTCGGATGACGGCAGCGTCGGTGATGGCGGTGGAGGAGTGCAGGGCTGGTGGTGTCCATGGGGAGTGGGGACAGTGGACGGTGGCTGACTGGGTTAGGTTAGGGATTTGATGATGTCGAGGTGTGTCCGACACAGGAAAGGAGATAATGTAGATGTAATATGGAATAAGATATGGACATGGACACGAGGCACTCACTTTGTGGTAGAGGAAATTATGGAGAATAAAAATTTATGGATGAGTACCTGCCTTTTATAGGATGTGGGAATCCCCAGTTCGATAAGGATTATGAGTAGTTTAAATCCCCGTTAGATAATACACTATTTATTTTAAATCAAATTCAATAAATTTCAAATCCAAATCTAAATCAATTTAAATCTAATTAAATTCCATCCTTTAGTTTAAAATCAAATAAGATAAATCAAATTCCAAATATAGATATTAATTTAACTATTTAAATAAATCCATAAAATCAAATCAAGATTTAAACTGCCATAATAATTTCAAAATATATTTTTCAAAATACCAATAATAATAATTTCAAAAATTATATTATTATTTAAAAATAAACTAATAAATAATTACGAAATATACATGTATGCACAAATAATATTTACATAAATATACTTTTCTAATATACCATTTTATAAGAATATTATTTATTATTATAACTGTATAAATGAAAGGCTTTTCATAAATAAAATCATAAACTTGGAAATTTTGGTACGATAGCTAAAAATAATTATTATATATATTATTTTGAAAATAGAAAAAATGTTTTTTTCAAAAATATGTACGCTCGCATATATTCGCACTCGTCGAGAAATTACGAAAAATAAAATTTCGTGCGCGACGTACAATACAACTACGCAACGTATAATACAAAATAAAAAACCAGTACCAAATTTATATAAAAAAATAGTAGAAAGTTAGCGGTTTTACATCCTACCCAACTTAAAAGAATTTCGTCCTCAAAATTAAGAATTTTGTAGGGGTGAGAAGGCACAAGGGGATATTGGTGAGGAACAATCAACGTTCAACGAAACATGCATTAGGAAATCGCGATTTCAATAATGACGATGATAATTATGGGTTAGCGCAAGAAGAAAAACGAGTAAAGGTTAAAGTTAAAACAAGATAACAAGCAATAAAGAATATTATGGTAACAAGAGAAAATAATTTAGGGGTTTAGAAGGTATGCCTTCTTGAGGGTAGGTTGATGGCACGATTAAAAAAACGAATTAAGTTCGCACCTAGATTAAGTGATGATAGTAAATATAGGGCCGAGAAAAAGGCCGAGAAATTTTAGGATGAAGATATAGCAACATTGAGTGTTATTGGTCATAATCAATAGGAAGGCTAGAGGAAGTTCTAGTACAACGCCTTCGTCCTTCTAAAATAGGTAAAGGCAAAAGCAATAAGAAGTTCAAAAGACGATATTATCGAGCACGAATACGTGGTTTAAAGACGACCGAATAATTTCAAAGGAATTGTCAAGGCAGTCGTGGATGGGATTCTAAAGGCCAAGTTTATTTATGTTCCATCCACGTAGAATAATAGACAAAAGCGAACCAAAGTGCACTTGGTTGATGAGACCATTATGCACCGGTTCTGATTAGACAATATGTTAGTAAAAGCTCTTCCAATAACATATATCGTGAACAAGCTCGATAAATCAATGAACTTGTAAATCTAGATTATAGTAGCAATATTTGTCAAGAGGGTGAAATTATAGGCACGAGAGTTTAAAATTGAGAGGGAGTATAGTCGAACTTCTAAAGGATCTAAGTCATGTCCTGTGATGGTCTTTATACAGTCGTCCTATAGTCTTCTTGTCCAAGTCCTTGGTTGGCTAGACGGGTTAGGGTCCTCTAGATTCTAGAATCTAAGTAAACTTGCTAATATAGGTCCCAAGGACAAAGGGGTTGCTAGGTCATAAGGCATTCTACCCAACTTAAAAGAATTAAACTAATGGTGTTTTGGGACAAAAGAAACGTGTCTAACTAGTAGGGATTACCTTTCTAACCACTAGCAAGCACGAAAGGAAGATAAAATTCATGATATAAGGAATCAAGCAAGATGCAATCGATGAGTCGAACAGTAGTTCGAATATGGAATCGAGGAAAGAGGTCAAGTATGTGGATGAGATCCTAGACTTCTAATCCTATTCGCAGGCTTGCTTGGTACGGTAAAGTAACCAAATAATTTATCTTGACCTGCATGGGCCACCACAAAAACATGTAACGTCCCAGTCCCAAAATACGTAGGACTAGGAACGTAGACATGCCAACCGTATAATATATATATACGTAAGCTGTAAATTGCAGTAGAACCATGACTAATCTCATCTACACAAAATAAATAAATAAAAGATATCATATAATGATAATGAATTGTCTTGATACAATATGTTGGGCGAAGACAAATCCACTACCAACAAGTAAAGGAAAAAAATACATGGAAAATAAAATGATTTTTGGCGAGCGAAGCGAAGACGATCCAAGCGCAATCATCCTCGAAGAAATGGAGATGGTCACGGCTAGAGTTAGAACACCTGCGAAAGACAAGAGCACACACACCTGACGAGATAACCAGGTCCTCAGAGGGATGTAACAAGACACATAATATCATGCCATATAAACTGAATAAATATTGCTCAAATAAATAAGTCAATTAAATTATAACATGGCCCAATACACACCTATTGAACTAGCTTACCATCCCCCCAACCAAATAAGGTCAAGAGATGGTAAACTAATTCACGATGACGTATCTTTCCATGCTATGAATCCAATATGGTATCCGGACCCCAACAAGGTTCAATACCTTCTCATCGAAGTAGTAAGTCACACTTACAACCAAACAAGGACAAGATGTGACGAACTAATCTGCGATAAGTTATTGTTCCAAGCCACGGTCAGATACAAGTTCCCAAACCAAAAGTACTTATACCTAACGGATAAAGGTCCTAACCGTTCTTAGTGAAATGTAGTTAAGAACAATCTTTCTTACGCATGGGCCTTGGCTAAATAGGATCGGCATAGTCCCCCCTTGGGGCACCAGAGACCCAATCAATAAGAGCATAACGTTCTGCAGAACGCCAGTGGCCGTCAGTAATCATGGGTCATCAACCCCGTATCTCCAGCGGAGCTTCTGGGTCACAAGAGAAAGTGCATCGAAGCCCATACGCTAAGGAATTGTCCTTCCCGCCTAATGCCTACTATGTTGTATCCACAACAGAAAACCTCTATAACCGCTAAGTCAAACTAGCATGCAATTCTATTAGCGGTTAAACCTATCGTACGGCTTGTACGTACTGGTGGCCAGCCAATCACGTACGTTCGTGTTCTACATGCGACACACAACTTCGTGGTACAACATGTCAAGGCCAATGAATGCAACACACAAGGTGGTCCCTTAAATCTAGGTTTAATGTGTAAGAAAACTAATACATAGCAGGAAATATAAATGAACAGTAAGTTCTAACATGTTATGCCATATATCACAGTTTATTTTACATAAAATAATTATGAATAATGCATGAAAAATGAGCTAAATAAATAAATAGCAAATGTCAAGGTGTCTTGCCTGGTAGGACGCTTGGTGTGCTGCGATGATCAAGGTAGCACGAACTGCGACTTCGGGTAACAACTACACAAGGTGACCTCTGATGGTGGCACGGACAGTTCCATTGGGTTCAGAAGGATCAAATTAGTTAGAGTCGACATGATGAAGTACAAATTTGGTGAGGGAACGAGAATAATGGGTTTAGTCACGGACGAAAGGATAATCAAAGAAATTTGATAAATAAAAAATTATATGATTTAGAAAATACTTATAGTCCTTGGAAAAGAAATATATTTTATCATCAAAATTTATTATTTTTTTAGGTAGTTAGTAAAAATCATTTTAGGTCAAAAAACTATACTTTGCTTAGAAAAATATTTTACATAACTACTAAAAAAATATATATGGTAATTTAGAACTATATCTTATTAGTAAAATATGTTTTTAGATGAATACTACTCAATTATAATTTGAAAACTATTTATTAGTCAAAATACGCCTTCAAACACGTACTTGAAAAGTTGATAGTCGTTTTAAGGTAAAGCTGTAAGTTTTATCAAAATAATATTTTCAAGTAAGGAAAACAAATTTTAGAATACCATAAAACTAATGATATATAAAAATAAAATAATAATACTCATTAATTTACAATTATTTATATCTATAATGTATCCCAAGTAAAATAATTACCATATATTATGCCTATCCTAGTTTTTACCATGCTGATATAATAATAGTAGAAAATATAATAATAATACTAATACTTAGTATATATTGTATGTAGGTAATTTAATATTTAATACTATAATTGAAACAAACAGAAATATACCAAAATTTAATAGAAAGAAAAAAAATGCAAAGAAACAAACCCACAAACACTGAGTCAGCTAGGGAATCATTCCCTTCTCTGTTCACGAGGACATAAGTGAGAGGGAAGAGAGAGAATAAAGAAAAAGAATATTTTTTTTGAAGGGAGGTGTCGGAAGAGAGGGAAGAGCGAGGGCTTCGTCGGCAGGCAGTGGCTCGGCGGCAAGGGGCGGCTCGCGGGGATTTGGTCGAAAGTGTAGGGTGGCGCCGAGGATTCAGCGCGACGGAGGTGCTGGCGGAGTTTCCGGCGAGAGACTCAGAGGAGAGAGGGGTTCTGGCCGGGGAGAGGTGAGCGGTCGTCAACCACGCCTGTGATGCGGCGGCCGGAGAAGGAGGATGGGCGGCGCCGGCTGGGTCGATCGGCGGAAGGTTTGGGGAGTCGTCGGTCGGAAGAGATCGGAGGGGCGGCCAAGGCGAGGGCGGTGAGGAAGGAGCCGCGGGAGAGAGATGGTTCCCACCATCAGCGGTTGAACCGCGAAGGCGGAGGCCCGGGCGGTGGCGCGTTGGAGGCGAGGGGTTCCAAAGGCAGGGTACGCGATGGAGTTCTGCACTCGTCGGTGCACGGAGCTCGTCGGTCATGGAGGAGGCAGAAGTCAGGATGGCCAGATCTGAAGCCTACGCGGAGCGACGGGGTGGTGCACGCTCGACGGAATCTGCCGGCGGCCACGGTGGCGAGGACGCGGCAGAAATCGACGGCGAAGGTGAGGGGGTGTGCGTGTGTGTGTGTGTTTTTTTACTTATTTTTTTTATCTGGGGATTTTTGGTGGCGACGGTGGTGAGGGTTTGGGGCTGCCGCGGTGGTCGGACATTTTGGTGGGTTTGGGTGAGGTTGGCCGGAGTCGAAGGGTTCGACGAAGCAGGGTGGTGGTTGTGGTGGTTCTGATGGTGGTGGTGCTCGGTTGTTCGGGTGGGGTGGACGGGTCGGGTGGTGGTGTTGACGGGTGGTGCCGAGGAATTGGCTGGGTCGGAGGAAGAATTGTAGGGAATCGGGCACGTGGTTGTCGTCAGCTTCGGACGTGAGACGGAGGCGGCTGACGGAAAGGAGGGTGGTGATGGTGGTGGTGACGGTGGTCGCCAGGGAATTGGGGCTGCGGGTGTTTGGTATTGTGGGCGGCCGTTGGTGGCTGTGGCCGTTGTAAAACCCCTAAATTCTATTATATATTTTTTAAATAAATTTGGTAATGATTTTTTATTTAGAATTGTACGTCGCGTAGTTGTATTGTACGTCGCGTGCGGAAATTCGTTTTTCGAATTTGCTCGACGAGTGCGATTATGTGCGAGCGTACATATTTTTAGAAAAATATTTTTTTTATTTTATAGTTTCAAAATAATATATATATAATAAATATTCTTGCTATTGTACCAAAATTTACTAAGTTTTCTATTTCAAATTTTTTATGAATGCTGATTTTGAAAATAATATATACATAGATATTTTGTATTAGTCACATGCGAGATACATGAAATTTAATTCATGTATATATTGGAATTCTCAAAATAATTTTATTATTCATCTTAATTTAGTAAAAAAGTATTTTAAAGATATTTCCTATCAATATTCAAAATATTTATTGTAATTTTCAAAATTAATTAATATTGATTATTTTATTACTTATAAGAGATAATTTGGAAGTTTTGATGATTTAATATTATGTTAATTTAAATCAAGATTATTATGGATGAAGAGAAGATTTATCAAAGATTTAATTATTGATTTAGATTGATTAAATTTATTTTTGATTGACTTAAATATTAGGAAGATTATCTAAGGGAGTTTTAAAATTTTTCCTAATCCTTATCAAACCAGGATCTCTCAACCCTATAAATAGGGGAGCCTCCCTATTATTATTTTTCCTCCTCAATTCTTCCACAAATTTCCACCACAAAAGTGAGTGCCTCGTGTCTGTGTCCATCCAAATTCTTATTCCAAATTTTTACTTTTACAAATTCATCTTCCGTGTCGAACAGACCCCGACACAAACGAAACCCTAAGCCCTGTCCCGGTTCACCCCGATCCCTGGCCGATCCTGCCACTCGTGCTGCCATCTCCGACCACCATCTCCCCTACCCGCCACCACCATCGGCTTCTACAACACCCATCTAGTCGACCAACCCCCGACTCCCTCTACACCATCACCTGACCCCGGCCAAGTCGGCCGGCAGCCAACCTAAACCACCGCTGCTGCGGCCAGACCCACGCCTTCCTCCAGCCCACTCTCCATGTCCAGCAATCCATCCTGGCTGCCCCCATCACTCCGACGGCGCCCCCCCAACTACCAAGCACTACCACCCCGTCACCTTCATCTTCTCCATATTCGGCCAATCATCCCCGGTCGCCGCCACCAAAACCACCGCCCTGCCACCATCAAACACCAACAGCAAGAATAAAAAAAAACCAATTAAATACATAACCACCGCCGCCACCTCACCTTAACCTGCGGCCAGCCGCCGACCTCCGACCCGTGTCCGCCGTCTCCGTCGAGTCCCAGCGCCACGCCCCTTTGTGTCTTCCCCGCCTTCCGCTTCATCTCCGCTAGACGACCCTTCCAGTCAGCCGTGCCCGAGTGCGGAGCCACAGTTTCACAGGGCGCCGATCTCGACCGAGCCTTCCAGGTCTGGCATCGAACTTCTCGCCCGTTTGCACGGACGCCCGGACGATCTGTCCCTTGCTGCACGGTGACAGCCGCCGAACCCCTTTGATAATTGCATTCCCCTCATCTTCGCTCGTGTCCCCAGCCTTCGTGCCATCCCGCGCAGCACCAGACCCCACGCGTGTGCGGCTTCCTCTGCCATGCTCGGCTGCCTCCGCGCTGAGATGTCTCCGGTGAGACTCCCGCGCCCGACGCGACCAGCCACCGGCAACCGCCGGAGAGACACCCTCCCGCGCCTCTTCAACCTTGTAAGCCCTTCTCCCTCTTAACTCTCTGTGTTGTAAAATCGATCTCCAAGTCTCTCTCTCTCCAATATATTCCACACACCTTTTCACAAAAGTGGAGCAGCAGACAAGCTGCAGGTTTTTATTATTTTGTTATTTTATTATATTTTTGTCATTGTTTTTATTATTATTTTTACTATTATTCATATGAATAAGTTGCTCTCTTTGGGAGCAGCACGTATATAAATTTATATATATATATATATATATATATATATATATATATATATATATTAGCTACTAGTTATAGTATTTATATACTAAGTTATAATATACAATATTTGAGATACACATATTTAAGCACCCAAAGCAGTAACTGCCTACTGCTGGTTGATTTATTTCCTTTTGTTTTTAATATTTTATTATTAGTTTTACACTATCAAGGATATTAGTAGATGTATGTTACTAGGTATATAAATTATCATAAGTAGGTTCTATTAACAAGTCGATATTTTTGTTTCAATTAATATCATCATTATTACTATTAACCATAGTATTTTTATGATTATTGTGTTGTTATTGTTAGTTACTTGCTAATATATTCTTTTAGTAATTTCTACGAAAATATTACTTTTCTAATTATTTTCAAAGAAAGTTTTTACAAAACCATTTTCATCTATAATAATTTTCTAGCATTTTCAAAAATATATTTTGACGGATAAAATATAACTTCCTACCTAAAAGTGTACTTTTACAAACTTAGAGTTTTTAGCCAAAAATAATTTTCTTGACTTTAAGTATTTTTCCTATAAAGATTTTGACTCATGAAAACTAGTTTTTAGGAATTATAAATATTTTCTAAAACTATATATATAATATTGATCCATTATTTCTTTGATTTTTCTCATGTCCATAACCAATCCTATTATTCCTATTCCCTCGCCAAATCTATACTTCCTCCTATCGACCCTAACTAATTCGACCATCCTGGACCCGATGGAACTGTCCGTGCCACCACCTGAGGTCACCTTGCATAGTTGTTGCACCGAAGTTACAGTTCGTGCCACCTTGATCATCACAGCACACCAGGAGTCCTACCAGGCAAGACACCATGCCATTTGCTGTTTATTTATTTTAGCTCATATTTCAAGCATTATTTATTTTCTTTATGCAAAATAAACTGTGATACATGGCATAACCTGTTAGAACTTACTGTTCAGTTATATTTTCTGCTATGTATTAGTTTTCTTACACATTAAACCTAGATTTAAGGGACCACCTTGTGTGTTGCATTCATTGGCCTTGACACGTTGTACCACGAAGTTGTGTGTCGTATGTAGAACACGGGCATGCGTGACTGGCTGGCCACTGGTACGTATAAGCCGTGCGATAGGAATAACCGCTAATAGAGGTTGCAAGCTTAGTTTGACTTAGCGGTTAATAGATGTTTTATGTTGTGGATACAACATAGTAGGCATTGGGCGGGGAGGACAATTCCTTAGCGTATGGGCTTCGATGCACTTTTTCTTGTGACCCGGAAGCTTCGCTGGAGATACGGGGTTGATGACCCATGATTACTGACGGCCACTGACGTTCTGCGGAACGTTATGCTCTTACTGATTGGGCCTCTGGTGCCCTAAAGGGGGACCATGTCGATCCTATTTAGCCAGGACCCATGCATAAGAAGGATTGTTCTTAACTACATTTTACTTAGAACGGTTAGGCATCTTTATCCGTTAGGTACGAGTACTTTTGGTTTGGGTACTTGTATCTGATCGTGGCTTGGAACAATAACTTGTCGCGGATTAGTTCGTCATATCTTGTCCTTGTTTGGTTGTAGGTGTGACTTACTACTCCGATGAGAAGGTATTGAACCTTGTTGGGGTCCGGATACCATATTGGATTCATAGCATGGAAAGATACGTCATCGTGAATTAGTTTACCATCTCCTGTCCTTGTTTGGTTGGGGGGATGATAAGCTAGTTCAATAGGTGTCTATTGGACCATGTTATAATTCAATTAACTTATTTATTTGAGCAATATTTATTCAGTTTATATGGCATGATATTATGTGTCTTGTTACGTCCCTCTGAGGACCTGGTTATCTCGCCAGGTGTGTGCTCTTGTCATTCGCAGGTATTCTAGCTCTAGCCGTGGTCTTCTCTATTTCTTCGAGGTTGATTGCACTTGGATCATCTTCGCTTCGGTCGCCAAACTCATTTCATTTTTTATGTAACTTTTTTCCTTATTTGTTGGTAGTGGATTTGTCTCCGCCCAACTACATGTACCAATGACAATTCATTATCATTATATGATATCTTTTATTCATTTATTTTGTGTGGATGAGATTAGTTATGGTTCTACTGCATTTTACAGCTTACGTATATTTATTATACGGCTGGCATGTCTACGTTTCTGGTCCTACGTATTTTGGGACTGGGGCGTTACATATTTTTTTGGGGGCCCATGCAGGTTAAGATAAATTATTTGGTTACTTTACCGTACCAAGCAAGCCTGCGAATAGGATTAGAAGTCTAGGATCTCATCCACATACTTGACCTCTTTCCTCGATTCCATATTCGAACTATCGTTCGACTCATCAATTGCATCTTGCTTGATTCCTCCTATCATTATTCTTATCTTCCCTTCGTGCTTGCTAGAGATTGACCCTACTAGTTAGATGTCCCAAACACCCTTACCTTAATTCTTTAAGTTGGGTAGAATACCCCACGACCTGACACACCCTTGACCATTAAGGTTATACAAATAGTATTATCTAGACCATAGAGACTAGAGGAAGTTATCCCATTTGGTCAACCAAGCCTTGGTCAATAAAACCATAGAATGATGGTATATAAATAAACAAGACTTAGATCCTTATGACTCTTAGACTATTCATATTTGTTTTTATTTTCATCTACCATCGTGCATATGTTCTACTATCTAGACTAATGATGCTAATATAGCCTAGTATTTGCAAGCTAATTCTTTATCAAGCTTGTTCATGACATATGTTATTGGAGGCCTCCACTAACAGATTGTCTACTCAGAACCGGTGCATGATGGTCTGATCAACCTAGTGCATTTTGGTTCGCTTTTATCTATCGTTTTACGTGGATGGGGACATAGCTAAACTTGTCCTTTAGAATCCTATCCACGGCTGCCTTGACAATTCCTTTAAAATTTTTTTGGTCATCTTTGAACCACGTGTTCGTATTCGATAATATTGTCTTTGAACTTCTTATTGCTTTCGCCTTCACCTATCTCAGAAGGACGAAGGCGTTACACTAGAACTTCTTCTAGCCTTCCTATCGACTATGACCATTCTCACTCGAAGTTGCTATATTTTTGTCTTAAACTACTCGTCCATCTTCTCGGCCCTATATCGTTCTCCTAATCGTGCCCCCAACCTACTCCCAAGAAACCATAACTTTAAGGTCTCTAATTTATTTTCTCTTGTTACCATAATATTCTTTATTGCCGATTATCTTGTTTTAACCTTAATCCCTACTCATTTTCCTTTTTGCGCTAACCCATAATTATTATCGCCATTAATGAAATCGCAATTTCCTCATGCATGTTTTACGTTGTGAATGATTGTTCCTCACCAATACCCCCTTGTGCCTTCTCACCCCCTATAAATTCTTAATTTCGAGGACGAAATTCTTTTAAGTTGGGTAGGATGTAAAACCCCTAAATTCTACTATATTTTTTTAAAATAAATTTGGTAATGATTTTTTATTTGGTATTGTACGTCGCGTAGTTGTATTGTACGTCGCGCGCGGAAATTCGTTTTTTGAATTTGCTCGACGAGTGCGATTATTTGCGAGCGTACATATTTTTAGAAAAACATTTTTTTTCTATTTTTATAGTTTCAAAATAGTATATATATATAATAAATATTCTTGCTATTGTACCAAAATTTTCTAAGTTTGCTATTTTAATTTTTTTATGAATGCCGATTTCGAAAATAATATATACATAGATATTTTGTACTAGTTATATGCGAGATACATGAAATTTTATTCATGTATATATTGGAATTCTCAAAATAATTTTATTATTCATCTTAATTTAGTATAAAGATATTTTCTATCAATATTCAAAATATTTATTACAATTTTCGAAATCAATTAATATTGATTACTTTATTACTTATAAGAGATAATTTGGAAGTTTTGATGATTTAATATTATGTTAATTTAAATCAAGATTATTTATGGATGAAGAGAAGATTTATCTAAGATTTAAATATGGATTTCGATTGATTAAATTTATTTTTGATTGATTTAAATATTAGGAAGATTATCTAAGGGAGTTTTAAAATTTTTCCTAATCCTTATCAAACCAGGATCTCTCAACCCTATAAATAGGGGAGCCTCCCTATTATTATTTTTCCTCCTCAATTCTTCCACAAATTTCCACCACAAAAGTGAGTGCCTCGTGTCTGTGTCCATCCAAATTCTTATTCCAAATTTTTACATATACAAATTCATCTTCCGTGTCGGACACACCCCGACACAAACGAAACCCTAAGCCCTGTCCCGGTTCACCCCGATCCCTGGACGGTCCCGCCACTCGTGTTGCCATCTCCGACCACTATCTCCTCTGTCTACCCGCCACCACCATCGGCTTCTACAACACCCATCTAGTCGACCAACCCCCGACTCCCTCTACACCATCACCTGACCCCGGCCAAGTCGGCCGGCAGCCAACCCAAACCACCGCTGCTGTGGCCAGACCCACGCCTTCCTCCAGCCCACTCTCCGTATCCAGCCACCCATCCTGGCCGCCCCCATCACTCCGGCGGCGCCCCCAACTACCAAGCACCACCACCCCGTCACCTTCATCTTTCCCATATCCGGCCGACCATCCCCGGTCGCCGCCACCAAAACTACCGCCCCGCCACCATCAAACACCAACAGCAAGAATAAAATGAAAAAAACCAAATAAATACATAACCACCGCCACCACCTTACCTTAACCCGCGGCCAGCCGTCGACCTCCGACCCGTGTCCGCCGTCTCCGCCGAGTTCTAGCGCCACGCCCCTTTGGGTCTTCCCCGCCCCCCGCTTCATCTCCGCTAGGCGACCCTTCCAGTCAGTCGTGCCCGAGCGCGGAGCCACAGTTGCGCTGGGCGCTGATCTCAACCGAGCCTCCCAGGTCTGGCGTCGAACTTCTCGCCCGTCTGCGCGGACGCCCGGACGATCTGTCCCTTGCCGTAAGACGACAGCCGCTGAACCCCTTTGGTAATTCCATTCCCCTCATCTTCACTCGTGTCCCCAGCCTTCGTGCCATCCCGCGCAGCACCAGACCCCAAGCGTGTGCGGCTTCCTCTGCCATGCTCGGCTACCTCCGCGCTGAGATATCTCCGGTGAGACTCCCGCGCCCGACGCGACCAGCCACCGGCAACCGCCGGAGAGACACCCTCCCGCGCCGCTTTAACCTTATAAGCCCTTCTCCCTCTTAACTCCCTATGTTGACAAATCAATCTCCAAGTCTCTCTCTCCCCAATATATTCCACACACCTTTTCACAAAAGTGGAGCAGCAGACAAGCTGCGGGTTTTTGTTACTTTGTTATTTTATTATATTTTTGTCATTATTTTTATTATTATTTTTACTATTATTCATATGATTAAGTTGTTCTCTTTGGGAGCAGCACGTATATAAATATAGATATATATATTAGCTACTAGTTATAGTATTTATATACTAAGTTATAATATGCAATATTTGAGATACACATATTTAAGCACCCAAAGCAGTGACTGCCTACTGCTGGGTGATTTATTTCCTTTTGTTTTTAATATTTTATTATTAGTTTTACACTATCAAGAATATTAGTAGATGTATGTTACTAGGTATATAAATTATCATAAGTAGGTTCTATTAACAAGTCGATATTTTTGTTTCAATTAATATCATCATTATTACTATTAACTATAGTATTTTTATGATTATTGTGTTGTTATTGTTAGTTACTTGCTAATATATTCTTTTAGTAATTTCTACGAAAATATTACTTTTCTAATTATTTTCAAAGAAAGTTTTTACAAAACCATTTTCATCTACACTAATTTTCTAGCATTTTCAAAAATATATTTTGACAGATAAAATATAACTTCCTACCTAAAAGTGTACTTTTACAAACTTAGAGTTTTTAGCCAAAAATGATTTTCTTGACTTTAAGTATTTTTCCTATAAAGATTTTGACTCATGAAAACTAGTTTTTAGGAATTATAAATATTTTCTAAAACTCATATATATAATATTGATCCATTATTTCTTTGATTTTTCTCCTGTCCGTAACCAATCCTATTATTCCTATTCCCTTGCCAAATCTGTACTTCCGCCTATCGACCCTAACTAATTCGACCATCCTGGACCCGATAAAATTGTCCGTACCACCACCCGAGGTCACCTTGCATAGTTGTTGCCCCAAAGTCGCAGTTCGTGCCACCTTGATCATCACAGCACACTAGGAGTCGTACCAGGCAAGACACCATGCCATTTGCTGTTTATTTATTTTAGCTCATATTTTATGCATTATTTATTTTCTTTATGTAAAATAAACTGTGATACATGGCATAACCTGTTAGAACTTACTGTTCAGTTATATTTCCTGCTATGTATTAGTTTTCTTACACATTAAACCTAGATTTAAGGGACCACCTTATGTGTTGCATTCATTAGCCTTGACACATTGTACCACGAAGTTGTATATCGCATATAGAACACAAACATGCGTGACTGGCTGGCCACCGGTACGTATAAGCCGTGCGATAGGAATAACCGCTAATAGAGGTTGCATGCTTAGTTTGACTTAGCAGTTAATAGAGGTTTTATGTTGTGGATACAACATAGTAGGCATTGGGCGGAGAGGACAATTCCTTAGCGTATGGGCTTCGATGCACTTTCCCTTGTGACCCGGAAGCTCCGCTGAAGATACGGGGTTGATGACCCATGATTACTGACGGCCACTGACATTCTGCGGAACGTTATGCTCTTACTGATTGGGCCTCTGGTGCCCCAAGGGGCGACCATGCCGATCCTATTTAGCCAGGACCCATGCGTAAGAAGGATTGTTCTTAACTACATTTCACTTAGAACGGTTAGGCATCTTTATCCGTTAGGTACGAGTACTTTTAGTTTGGGTACTTGTATCTGACCGTGGCTTGGAACAATAACTTATCGCGGATTAGTTCGTCACATCTTGTCCTTGTTTGGTTGTAGGTGTGACTTACTACTCCGATGAGAAGGTATTGAACCTTGTTGGGGTCCGGATACCATATTGGATTCATAGTATGGAAAGATACGTCATCGTGAATTAGTTTACCATCTCCTGTCCTTGTTTGGTTAGGGGGATGGTAAGCTAGTTCAATAGGTATGTATTGGACCATGTTATAATTCAATTGACTTATTTATTTGAGCAATATTTATTCAGTTTATATGGCATGATATTTTGTGTCATGTTACGTCCCTCTAAGACCTGGTTATCTCGCCAGGTGTGTGCTCTTGTCTTTCGCAGGTATTCTAGCTCTAGCCGTGGTCCTCTCTATTTCTTCGAGGATGATTGCACTTGGATCGTCTTCGCTTCGGTCGCCAAACTCATTTTATTTTTCATGTATTTTGTTTCCTTATTTGTTGGTAGTGGATTTGTCTCCGCCCAACTACATGTACCAATGATAATTCATTATCATTATATGATATCTTTTATTCATTTATTTTGTGTGGATGAGAATAGTTATGGTTCTACTGTATTTTACAGTTTACGTATATTTATTATACGGCTGGCATGTCTACGTTCCTAGTCCAACATATTTTGGGACTGGGGCGTTACAGCCGTGGCGGTGGTGTGGGGGTTTTAGTCAGGAACTGGGGACGGTGAAGGTGATGGTCCGGGTGGTGGTCGGATGACGGCAGCGTCGGTGATGGCGGTGGAGGAGTACAAGGCTTGGTGGTGTCCATAGGGAGTGGGGACAGTGGACGGTAGCTCACTGGGTTAGGTTAGGGATTTGATGATGTCGGGGTGTGTCCGACACGGGGAAGGAGATAATGTAGATGTAATATGGAATAAGATATGGACATGGACACGAGGCACTCACTTTGTGGTGGAGGAAATTGTGGAGAATAGAAATTTATGGATGAGTACCTGCCTTTTATAGGATGTGGGAATCCCCTGTTGGATAAGGATTATGAGTAGTTTAAATCCCCGTTAGATAATACGCTATTTATTTTAAATCAAATTCAATAAATTTCAAATCCAAATCTAAATAAATTTAAATCTAATTAATTCCATCCTTTAGTTTAAAATCAAATAAGATAAATCAAATTCCAAATATAGATATTAATTTAACTATTTAAGTAAATCCATAAAATCAAATCAAGATTTAAATTCCCATAATAATTTCAAAATATATTTTTCAAAAATACCAATAATAATAATTTCAAAATTACATTATTATTTAAAAATAAACTAATAAATAATTACTAAATATACATGTATGCACAAATAATATTTACATAAATATATTTTTCTAATATACCATTTTATAAGAATATTATTTATTATTATAACTGTATAAATGAAAGGCTTTTCATAAATAAAATCATAAAATTAGAAATTTTGGTACGATAGCTAAAAATAATTATTATATATATTATTTTGAAAATAGAAAAAATATTTTTTCAAAAATATGTACGCTCGTACATATTCGCACTCGTCGAATAATTACGAAAAATGAAATTTCATGCGCGACGTACAATACAACTACGCAACGTACAATACAAAATAAAAATATAAAAAATAGTAAAAATTTAGGGGTTTTACACAGGATGCCCTCTGTACCCCTGAAATCCTGCGGGTGCATCTTCTGGAAATTCTGGATACCCTTCTCCTTCGGCTGATGCGGCTAATGAACTGCCGAAGGCTGAGCTGCTACCCTCTCAACTACCGTCAGGGCCAGATCGATGCCCCGACCGAACTCTGACGTCTGACGCTACTGCTGGGCCTCCATGAACTGCTGGAAGAAAGTGAACAGCTGGACTGTGTCAACGGATATCGAAGGCGGCTGCTGCTGCTGGAGCATCTCTGGAATCACCGGGCTCTGCCTGTGCACTGGTGGAGGGGCTCCTCCGAAAGTAGCTGAAGCACCTACCCCAGTTGGCACAACTGGTGCTGCAGTATCGGGGGCTGGCTGCACAGGACGAGAGGTGGCAGACCTCTCAGCAGTGTCCCTCGGTCCGGAGCGATGAGATCTAGTCTCGACCATCCTGGAGACAGATCAAACAAGGAATCAATACTGAGATAGAAGCGATAAGTCAAGGGAGGACAGTTAATTTCAAGGAAGACAAATCAACAAGATGTATAGATGGCATGAATTGAAGCAGAAATTTTTCTAACTGTGATTGAGTACCTCTCCGTTGAAGCCTATCGCTCAATCCTATCGCAGGCTCGCAGCAGTACAACTAAGTCGCCGTACTACCACGATATCGCACTATTGCGACTCTCGACCTGCATGGGCCACCACTAAAAATGTGTTACGACCCGCACCTACTGTGAGGGTACGAGTACGTAACAGCGCCCAGCCTACGCCGCAGTGTCGGCGGTAGAATGTTGTTCTAGGTCACTATCTAAACAACAACTCATGCAATTATATAATGTACTTGTCAAAATCTCAACTCCGAACGGAGGACAAGTATAGATATAATGAAATCTCAATCACAGTCTAAGCACGATATGATAACACAGAAGTTTATAACTAAGACTAAATAACAACAATAAAACCAACTACTAAATAATATAATCTTAAACAATCTCAAAACAAAACATATCTCAACTTATTACAATTTAAGTTCTAAAACAAGAAACTAAACCAAGTCAACTAGCTAGTCTCCCGATCACTCTGAGTGTCGAGGCCAAAGGTAGCTAAAACATCTCCTGGTCCATAGTAAGTAGGGCAAGTGTCCTTAGGGCAATCATCTGTAAAATTTTCAACAGGTCCAGTCAGGACAGGAACGAGTACAACTCATCTAGAAAACCCAAGTAAATGACAGAGAACTATAAATCAGTTATAGACAGTTTTATTGATGAACATGGTAGTTTATATTCAGGTGATGGTATAGAGAAACAGATAAGATACAAGGAAAGTAAGGTAACTAAAACAAGAGAAGAATCATGGCAATGAAGACTGTAAAATAAAATTCTAACTGAACTAGAGTAACATGATGAGTCCAGACAGTAAATGTAAAACAAGTGTAAATCCTATGTAAATTCGGTACGGGACGAATATAATAAAAGATGAGTCCAGTACAAGACGATTCTAGTTAGTGATCAAGAATCCAGGTGAGACCAGCTATATTCTAACAGTATGTTTTAAAATACCGAGATCGACATGTAAAAGGCTGTAGGTATCAGGCACATCACTCACTGATCAGGCGAGAGATGGCTATGCTTCCAATAGATTCCAGTTGGAAGATTCTAGATTTGGGG
This sequence comes from Iris pallida, assembly GCA_029216955.1. Taxonomy (NCBI): domain Eukaryota; kingdom Viridiplantae; phylum Streptophyta; class Magnoliopsida; order Asparagales; family Iridaceae; genus Iris; species Iris pallida. The sequence continues at coordinate 28,196 of JANAVB010015738.1, forward strand.
TATGTCTACATGTCTTACTTCATATTTTTCCGCCCCATAATACAAGTGAATCCAGAATTCGACACGAGAATCGAGATGAGTCCAGCCAAACATGATGATACTAGCAATGATTTCAGAATGATTCCAGTAATAGAGGCCAGACAATATGATATGTGTGTCGCATACATGAATCCAGAAATATCCATACGTGTTGTAACAGAGAATCACATAAAACTAACTAGAACTGAAGTACAGTAATTGACAAATAAATGAGAGAACTATCAGAGAATGTACTCGCCTGATACTCTGAAAAGAGTAGTGTAATATCAGATCTGCACCGGAGTCATAATGTCCTAAACAGAGTAATATAGGTCATGATATGTAAAATACAAGAAAAATGAAAGACATAATGCAGTCTACATGATTTCTAGGTCAAACTAGGTCAAAGTCAACTCTTGGTTAACTCTGGTCAACTGTCTAGGTCAACTAGGTCAACAATTCCATATTGGTCAACTAGGAGTCAAACTTGGTCACCCTCTAGTCTATCTAGGTATTCCCATATAGTCAAGACATCTACCATACAATATATACTTATCTCAATACATATATGATAGATTATAAATATCACTATAAAATGCATGAAAGGGAAACTCAAGCTTTTTTTAAATGTTTCTACTCCATTGCTAACCTGTACATATACAACTAGTGTGAGACCCTTGATCCCCTCACTGTTCTTCTATCTTAGTCAATTCATCCTTGAACCTATATCCTAATTTTTATCTTCCAAACCCTCACAAGCACATACATATATACATAATGTAATACCCTACAATATCCCTCCTAACTCATGATACCACTCATGAATATATATATATATATATATATATATATATATATATATATATATATATATATATATATATATATATATATATATCCTATAATATCACACATTACCTAGTATATAAGTGATACTCCATACACAATATCTCACTACCTACTTATATATCCATATATGCATGATACATGCAAAAATCTAATTACCTATACCACATATCCTTAATATAGGCATGTATTTACCCATAGCCCAAACCTCATCACTCAACTCACTCATACACTCACTCATACACTCACACCCATGGCCAAATTGGCCACTGCCTTGCTGTTACTGCTAGTGCAGTATACTGCTGTAATGCATTGCCTGCAGCCAATGCTTGCTACCACAAGGCAATGCCATGACAGGGCAAGCCATGGCAAGACTGCCACTGCTGTAAAGCTTGCTGCATTGCATTGCTGCAATTGCTGTTGCTGCTGCAGGCTACTACTGCTTGGCCACTGAACATGTTCAAGGCCATGCCAAGCCACCCAAGGCAAGCAATGCTGCTATGCCTACAGCTCTCTCAGGAAAACTGAGCTAATAGGCCTAACATCAACTGCTAATGCACCTACTGCTATACACTCTAATACACTCACAAGTTCTGATGCTAACAATATCCTAACTCTGTGATACCTACTCCCACATCACCACAATACTAAGACACTCACACATAGAGTATCCAGTCTCAAAGCCACTTGTATATACTCATATGTATCTCAGAAATCTGAGATTAAAACCCGACCATTATGTCAATAACAGATAATATATGAACCTACATCCAAATCTGCAAAACTAAACATATATAGGCAGATAATATCTAAAACTTATATATGTATAATCACCCAAAATATATATAATATCACTAGACATTACAATTTTACAAAATAGTTGAAAACCATATCAATACATCAAACCTAGACTCAGGCTCATCAAACCCAATCATCACAGTAAACTTGAGAACCCAAACTGAAATGAACTATTCAAATCCTAACTGGGAATCAAACATCAATAGCAATGAATATATCTAATTTCAAAAACCTAAAACAAATCTTATTCGAAAACCCAGGTAATATCATGCATTGAATTCGGGTTTTAAATTGAAGTATCAGAAATGCCAAATTCGAAATTAATTCACCTATAATCTAAACAACCTGAACTAATGAAATCATCACAAACCAATTAAACCACGAGATCAAAACATCTCAACATTCGAATCATCAGTTCGAGTTCACTGATCAACAGTATCAGAGAACTTAAGTTCGAATGACAAAAAAATCCATTTGAAAACCAAACAAATTGAAATAAATGTAGTAAAACACGTGTACAGTCATAGGAACATGTCCCACGTGTCCAATGGAACACCAACGAGTCCAAAAATCAGGACATGAGGTGTCCAAACCCAAAATCGAAACAGTATCAGAAAACAATAATTCCCTGTCGTGCACGCGTGTCGAGTCATCGTGGACTCGACACAGAGCTCAAAGTGTGTCGAGCTCGTGCACACGTGTTCGCCACACATAGGGCTACACGCCTATGCCCCTGCACCGTGTCCCAGTATCGCCGTGTCCAAGTTATACGTGCGTATCAGGACGTGTCTGTGCGCGTGTGTGCGTGTGTGCAAAATCAGTACGAGTCGGATTTCATCCAATCCGCTCGATGAAATCCCCCAAATTTTGTGTGTGTCGTGTCAGTGATTGCCCGTATGTCTCCATAATTTTTTGTGGTGTCTCGTGCCGTGTCGTGTCCTGTGTCAAGCCCGAACAGCAGGGGACTGTACGGGCACAGTGCGGTGCCTCGTGCATGGGGTTCGTGTCCATTTTGGACACGAATACAACCCCAAATCGTGCTTAGTGTTTAACATAATTAATCTACACATTAAGAGCTTCAAAAACATGTAATTAGTTTTGGAAAATATGAAAAATCCATTTCTATGTGGCATTTTAACAAACACATGCACATACACATACACATTGACACGTGTCCGATACGGACACCAAACGGACACGATTTCTTACCAAACTTGAGGGACAGCTAGGGGACACCTAGATCTAGCCTAATATGCAAATAAATCAGAATAAAAACACAATTTAAGGAGTTTTACCTATAGGTGTCCAATGGCAAGAAAAGTCCCAAAATAGAGTGTTCCTCCTTACTAGCTCAAATCCCAAATTGTTCAAAAGCTGGGATTACTCTCCATAAACATAAAATAGAGGAGTATTGGACTCTAATGCAAGAAACTAGAGTAAAAAAGGAATTAAAATAAATTTATTATGAATTTGGGAAGATAGACAAATACCTTTCCTTTTCCAAGAGTTGTTTCAATACAAAAGAGGCAAGAACCAAAGGTAGAGAGATTATATAGGGTGGGGATCCCTATGTGGCTGGTCATAAAAGGATAAAATTAGGGTTAGGGTTATGACTAATGGGCTTGGGCCAAGTTTCAATGGTAAAGGAAATAACTCCTTAAGTCAAAAGTCCATGAACCTAAATCACTTATTCTCTACATGAAACTTGATTCAAATAGGTCAACTTGAATCGACTTAAGTCGGACTACGGTCCCACCATGCTATCCTGGTCACCCAAGCTAGAGTCAATATCTAGGTTAGTCTCCAAAGTCTCAACTAGCAAAAGTCAAAATTAACAACCATCATTCCAATAATTAATCAAATAATTCCAATAAGTCAAAATAACCAAATTACCCTAGGCTAAAAATGATAAATAAATATTCCAATCACATGGTTAGGCTCTAGGTCAGACAGTCTCTAGGGTTTCTCTAGCAGCACATCAAAATCACAAGTCATGACTTAAAACAATTTGAATTGATTAAAAAATCACCAAAATTCATAATGTGATATAAATATCAATAAATAATAATTATAATTACAAAAGTTCAAAATTATCCTCATTTGTAAAACTGGGTGTTACACAGGTGAAGTACTCAAGTTCTTTCAGATGTTCCTTCATTATTCAGTTTACTCATATTACTTGTTTCAATGCAAGGGCTCGCACGTGGATTGCCACCAGCGAGCCCACTTAATCTATATGCATCGGTCGCTGGCAATACAAGCCATTTGGACTTATTCTCATGGTATTCGTAGTGATGTTACCTATCAAGAGTGATGGCTGGTACATCCTGATAGGCTACGTAATACCCGACTTATGTCGCTTAGAGTGACCAAGCCCTCCCAAGCTACCCATAAGCCATGATTCCGCCTAGGTCGGCCACGATGTCTCTGATCGTTGCCTTGGAATCCTTCATCCGTCCCTCGTGCACGAGTTGTTAGGGCTGTCTTGAGCCATAATTGATTAACTTATCGGGCTGTCTTGAGCCATAATTGATTAACTTATCGGGCTGTCTTGAGCCATAATGGATTATCGACTAGGTTGACTGTCACGCCCCGATCCCGCTAGGGTCGTCCGTCTTGCCTGGATCCCTACGGGATCGTTCGTCCTCGCTAAGGCGTGATGCCGTGCAAGCCTAAGTTGCGCTTGCACAAGGCCAAGTACCTGCACAAAACAACTAGTCAAGCAAAACATACGTACGCACCCATTTATTGCAGAAAACCAAATATTGGACACAAAGATTTGAAATAAAAATACTTCTTTTATTGATAAACTTGATAGGAATACAAGTACAAAGCTTTGCAAACTCGGATTGCCTTATCTTGGCTACATGATTCTCTTTAAAACTCTCTTTTAAAAATAGTCGCAATGCCCATACATCATACCCCTTTATTACATGCTGGAAAAGTAAAGATACCTTCAAAGAAAAAGAAACTTGCAACTTGACTGGAAAAGAAAAAGAAGCTTGAGGCAATGCACGAGCTCTACTGGGCTAGACGAACTTCAGTGCCTCACTTGAAATCCCCCTGTCTCCTTTGCTTTCTGAAAAGGATGCCCACAATGTGGGTCAGCACACATCATGTACTGGCGAGCGGCTTTTGGCCGAACTCGCAAATCTCTGTACTAAATCAACATGTGGAGCTAACATTTACTAGTAATCTTTCTACTTGTCTAGGTTCTTTTTAACAATTCATAAGAAACAGAAAAATATTACCTATTCAACTTACCCATCGCCGACAGTCATCCCTGCACAAAAACAGGTTAGCACAATTT
>JANAVB010015739.1:0-82808 GCA_029216955.1 Iris pallida
TGATTCTTAAGTTTTTTCTTTCATACGTTCTTAGAATTTTCTGAGAAAAGAATTAGAAATGTACGAGGATTTACATGTTGTTCTATTGATGGAAGGAGGGGATGGCATGGGCCCCATTGAAGCTACTGCTCATGAACTTGACAAGGCATTATATGATGAGAATCATGGAGAAACTGTAGGTCAAATTATTGTCGTATGTGGCCATAACAGAAAATTTGCTAACAGATTGCTTTCAATTGACTGGAAGATCTCTTATGTTTAGGTAGTTTATCTTTCCTTAAATGCTTAAAATCAACTAATTTGAATTCAATGTCAAAATATTGGACAAAGTTTCCTGCTATTTAAGCCACATATAGGTTGTTTTATAGCGCTAAGTATATTATGATTCTCTCTTGATCATCTCTTTCATTTTTAACATAGTTTCTAGTATCTGCTAATAACGATAGGATACAGCAGATACTAGTATCTTTACCTATATGGCATATATCGAAACAACCGATACCGATACGGTTTGTCTTGTCCTGATCCAATATCGATGCTGCCAATATTGAACGATACCAATGTTGGAGTTCTCTTTCCGATTCAATTCGACATAGAAAACTGAATGAAAAAGAGAAATGAAAAAATAGGACTTATTGTATCATTACTCGTTTGTTGATTTTTGAGTCTTAATATGCGTAGGTGAGTTTTTTTTATAATACTATCAGCTTTTGGTTTCTCAGATATTTTTATATCATTTTTCAACTAGGAAACATCATTGGCAGATTTCCTATCAACTGTGCGCTTGACATAGGAATTTGAGACACCGGAAAACATAAAAGATGCTATTGAAAAGTGATGAATATGAAGCAACATCATGAAATAAAACAAAAGCATAGCACTAAAAGGTTTTAAAATTTCCAAAATGACAAGGTAACATGAAGAAAAGGTAAAAGTTCTTTAAAAGTCTTTAATATATGACCCTACTCTAGAAATTGTGTATTCTGGTCTAAAAGGGTTATATTTGTTTATAGTATTGAACTTTACTCTTTTTGCATGTTTCTTCGCTAACGTGAACAACTCTGGACATGGTACATCATTTTCTTTTTCAGAAGGATATGCATGCTTGATTTATCATAGTTAACCTTTATTTTATGCCTCTAGATTCTTATATCTTTCTTATGTTTCTGAATCTTTGTAACCAACGGGATAGTTGATATAAGTGTTGAATCCAGCTTCGGATGATTATAGTTACTCATGTTTAGTAATTTACTTGCTTTTAACATTATACGATGCATTCCAAGTGTGTGCTTTCCAATGGGAAGAGGAATGTACCAAGTGGTTCATATACCAGAGGATGAAGTTGTTCTTTGTAAATAAACCTACTGTGAGGGCGGATGGCTGATTCAATTCTAGAATGATGAAGTTATGGTTAAGTAAGCTTTTAGTACGTAGCATCTAAACTGTATAGGTTCATTTGGTCTTTTACATAATTAGTGAGCTCATTCTCATTTTAAACGAATCCCCTTGGATGACCTATTTTTGATGGCTTCAAGTTATTTCTGTTCTTATATATTTGGAGGGAAGCTATCTCACAAGTCCAAGGATGTACTGTAGATAGGGGACACCTTTACTATCGTACGGTGGTTCTGTAGATTCTTTAGGCATGTTGGTTACTAATGGTGACAATTGCTTCAAGAAGATCTCTCTCAAAAGAAGGTGCATAGTAGCGTCTATATAGAACTCTATAATCTATAACATGTATATTAAGCCTTGAAAACCTATATATTAGATTAAATGCTAGGAATAGGCTGGAAAACTACCTGATGCAAGGTTGTACCAGCATGTCCTGTAGAGAAGTATATCATTTCCTACTTGTAACCGACACAACTCTTCTGACACACACATGAAACATGGTTGGACATATAGGTGTGTTACTGTATCCATGTCAATTTCATATCCTAGAATTTTTTTACAATGATGTATAACAAATTTGTATCATGTTCATAACCATATATGTTTCCATGCTCATGCAACCTAGATACAATTCACTCTTCTTTGCTTAATGTTTTAAGGATTTGCATCTGCCAGAACAAATAAGTGGAAGCTAGAAAATATTAGCTCTTTAGTAAGTTGTGTATATGCATCTGCAATGATATGGCAAGCCTCTCTCCTGCCTTTATTAGCCCATATGTATGTCTTGGCAGTCTGATGTAGGGTTGATATTCTATGAATAATTTAACAGCCACTTATAAATTTGGTGGATCTTTGTTGACATACATGTATATAAATACATCTATATAATGCAGCTTAAATAAAAGATAGTGTTATATGGTAAGAGAATCATTTATTATACTTGCGGCTTTTCTTTAAATATATGGCTAATTCTAAAGTACAATCTTCTGAATTTATTGTATAATCTTTATTCTCAGTTGGGCAAGTGGAGCACTTGATCCAAAAAGTACTGCTTCTCATGATACGGCCACATCTGTGAAAAGGTTTGCTGGTTGCTTGTTCATGTTTCTCAATTGATGCCTTTGCTTGTAGTCATCTGAAACATGGCATGAAAGTTACTATTTACTAACTTTTTGTTTTGTTTTTAGAGGTGTTTGGGCAATGATTGCAGTCTTTTTTAGCTTATTCTTTTGTTGATGCACCTTCAACGTGTGTTGCAATTCCTCATTGCTCATGTTACATATTTGATTCCTACTTTTGATTAAACTATTAAGATTCTTATACAGGAAATCACTACATTAGTGCACATGTTTCTTTATACTTGTAAGATGTGAGGAATACAATAATCTAGGGATAACTAGTAAGTATTGTACAATGCCATGTCTAACCTCTCGATCCTCTAATGTTCGTTGGAAAAAATTATTTTTCTTGTAGTGTTGGAGTAACCCAGTTTAAAGTGAACATACGTGTTATGACTAATTAAAACCTTCCAAACTAATATTTGCTCATTCTCAGATCTCATATTGAACCTGAACACGACTTGTGGGGAATGTATAGTTTCTTGAATTTATCTATATAGCATAGTTTGCAGTATCATCCGATACATTTACGATACTGATACTCACCGATACCGACAATGGCGGTATCTTTTCCAAACAATTGGGCAAAGAAAATTGAACAAAAAAGATTGATAAGCAAGTATGCAAAAGCATGGAAAGTTGTAAAAGAAGTTAATGAGGAAAACTTATCTATCATAGTTAAACCAATCATCAAGGATGATTATTTCACTCTAAAAAAATACTATGAAACAATACAGAAAATTGTGCCTAAATATCTAAAAGTTTTTCTCTAAATTATGGCTAAATACCTAAATGTCTAGCTATGTATATATACATCTTGACTTCATCTATCTAGAAAAGTTATTTCTCAACATCCATAGATAACCAAGTAACATATGTTAAAAAAATATTGTGCTGATTAATTACCAGGAGAGGGGGAGGATTATGATGAAGTATGCAAACTTGATCGAGGAAAACATAGAGGAACTGGCCACTCTGGACTCTATAGATGGTGGAAAGTTGTTATCCTTCGGCAAAGCTTTTGACACACCTACAACAGTGCGAAATCTCCAATACTATGCTAGCACAGCAGATAAAATCCCGGGTCATTGTCTTCGACGGTGCTGATGTCGAAATGGCAGGCCATCTTGTCCAGTTAGCCATATTTCACAATAAGGCACTCTTTCTCTCCCTATAATTCATTTCTGTCCCATAAGTGTATGTTTAGTATATATGCGTGTTATAAGTTTTTCTTCTGCTTGAATATGTCAGGAGAGAATTGTGTAGCGGGAACTCGCATATATGTTCAGGAAGGAACCTATGATGCATTCGTGAAGAAAATAGCTGAGAAGGCTAAGAACATAGTAATTGGAGATCCTCTTAGCCCAGACGTTGAACAAGGCCCTCAGGTTTTTTTTCCTTCCTCTCTCAGTTACTGAAATCATTCAAGTTCACAATTTGCTCACCTTAACAGTCTTACAAGCATTACGTTGAATTATTAGTTGAAGACTTAATTTATGCACTCAAGAAATCTTTCTTGTGTTGCTGGGTAACTATGTTGCAAGTACATGGGTAAATGGTGTCTGTACCCGTATCGTGGTCCGTATTCATGTAACATATGTGACTACTTATGGCCTGTACCTGTATGGAGATTTTCGTGTCCCATATCAGTATCATTTCGTACATCCTATCTTTAAAACCGCTCTACTACAAATTGACAAGAGGCAGTTCGAGAAAGTGCTTGAATACAGTGATTGGGGAAAGAGGGAAGGGCTACATTACTTACAGGAGGGGAAGGCCTGCTGGGAGAAGGGTTACTACATTAAACCCATATTTTTTACCGATGTCAAGGTAAACAACACAAGCACTATTGAAAATTTTACATTTTACATATATAATTGTCAAAGATTGGCTATGTTTTATAATTACTATTAAGCCTCTTTATTACTTCCTACCTGTCTGTCTCGTGTTTTTTTGTTTTATGGTCAGACTTGGATTCATTTTGAGAACTTGGATTTTGTTAATGGATAGTTGATACAATATCCACTCTCCCATACCTTGTAAGTAGCTTAACATGTTGATCTATATGTGATCCATTTTTGTAGCTAAAAACTTGTTGTTTTGTTGTGTTAATCATTGCAATCGTACCTTAGCTGAGATAGATGTTAAAGCAGTGCTCGTAGTGGTAGATTTGGAAGAAAAGATGTTAACTTGGATTTGATCAAAGTAGAATGAAAGGTAGGAGGGAAAGTGGAAGATACAGAGCTTAAATATGGAATAATTATTGATAATTACATGAGTCATCCACTAATGCCAATGATTTCAAAAGCCACAGGTTTGATAAATACTCGGTCATGCAAACGACAACTCATTAAATTATGCTGCTAATTACAATTATTGCTTTGTTTGTAGGATAAATACTCAGGCCTGAAAGATTTTTTCAACTTTTCTTCCTCAATGGTTGTGGAAGACCCGACTATGTCCAAGTACCTATAATTCAAGGAAGAGCTCTTAGATGGGATGTCACTTCTATCAATTCTATTATTTTATTTTGTTAAACTCGATAGTATAGTAAAATATTGTATTTTGTTCAATAAAAGTTTATTTTGTAAATTATATATTGTTGAACATATAATCTTAATTGAAGTGTGGTTTAATTACTCTTTAGGAAGCTACTTGAATACAAGTGTATCGCTAATATATTCAATTTTTTTAAATGGCTTTACCTATACCGAAGTTTATGTTAAAATGTTGGAAAATTATTGGAAAAAGGTTAGGAAAGCAAATCTCAACATTTTTGCAAAAGGTTGGGAAAAAAGTTTAGTTTTCGACGTTTTTATTAAAACGTTAGAGAATTATTATCCATTGTTGCATAATTTTCAACATTTATTAAACGTTGTTGCAAACGTCGTCTTTACCTATACCGATGTTTAACTAAAATGTCGTAAATTCCCAACTGCGGCAATGACGACGTTTGTTGAAAACGTTGAAAAAACGTAGGGAATTCCTATGCCAACATTTTTGACCTTTTTTCGACGTTTATAAAACGTTGGAAAAAATCAATTTTCTTGTAGTGACAAGAAGTCGAACCTGACAGAGAAAGCAATATAAATCAGTAAGCAAAAAAGATGAAAAGTTTTCTAAAAAATTCTAAGTGAAGGGAATAATGAGCTCTTTTTCACCTTCAGGGCCTATTTATAGGCACAGGCCGCTTCCTATGCGCCCACTAAGCTTTATGTGCCTATGCGCCCATTGTGCAGTATGCGCCCACAATGGCCTATACGCCCACGTGAAGAACCAGCTCCTTGTACACTATGCGACTGCCACTTAGTGACGTGGCCAACGTACGAAGGATGGACCTCTTCAAATTCTACCCCGATGAATTTGTCAGTTCAGATTTCAAGAAAGATCTCAACAGTCGTATCTTCCTGACAGGCTGGCCAAACACTATGCGCCCAAGGAGAGAATCTATGCTATGCGCCCATTGCATCACAAGAAGATAGTCCATGCTTCTTTCAAAGTATTTTGAACTTGTTCAAGTATCGAAAACTTTGAAGGGGGTCTTCTAGAAGCATGAAAATTTTAGCAAATCAAGCCTTATGCGTCCAAAGCCAAAGGAGGATATATGCGCCTAAGTGTTCAAGTCATCCTGCGAAGCTCATATGCGTCCATCACCCTGTGAAGCTATATGCGCCCATCACCATGTAAAGCTATATGCGCCCATCATCCTGTGAAGCTCATATGCGCCCATCATCCTGTGAAGCTATATGCGCCCATCATCCTGTGAAGCTATATGCACCCATCATCCTATGAAGGAGGGCACATTGCCTAAAACAGGGCTATGCGCCCAAGCCTAACTCGGTCAAAGCCATGATCAAAACGTGCACCGAATCGCACGGCCACGTTAGTCTCTACGAGCAGTAGTGCACTGATGCATGCGGCCACGTCAATACCACGACCAACCCACGATCTCACAGCTTGTATGCGCCTACACCCTATGCGCCCAAAGTAGGGTTATGCGCCCACATAAAAACCAGTATGTTTCCTTCATGTGGGTGCATAACATCATTCCAGGTCAAGAACGACTATAAATGAGGGTCTCATCCCTCTCCAAAACACAGAATGGAGAGCATTTTTGAGAGCCAAATTGCTGCACTTCTTGCTAGTGAGTCGAGAGTTAGCAATTTTCTTAGATTTTCTCCTACTTTATAATCGGAGTGTCAACGGAGTGAAGGAGCAACTGCCGCTCGATCTCCATCGTCCTATTCCCCAGAATTCTTTTTTGTACTCGGGGATCCTCAGCGCAGGATCTCTCAGCCATACCTGATTTGTGGTGCCTTGCGCCAATAAAGAAAAGACAGCATTTCTTCTTCTTTTTGTGTGTGTCCACATCCACATAGCACGTCCTCCTTTTAGGTGAGTTGGCAAATCAGATTTGGTTCCATCTACACAATAGACTGAGACTTGTCCCCTCGACTGGGGGCTTCCACGATCTTCTAGCCAGCTGGAGCGGCTCCCACGGACATCAGATCGTCGTAGCCGCTGGTATCTGGGTATTATGGAAAAACAGGAACAAATTCAGATATGAAGGGCAACAACTTCCTCCTCCACAATTGTTCAGAGAGTTCCTCAGATAAATTCTCAAAGCAAGGCGGCGCTGCTCCCACGCCCCCAACAATTTTTGGGAGGCCCTTGCTTAGGCCTTTTTTCGGGTTCCCGGTGTCTCCCTTTGCGGCTGCCGTTGTGGTCCGGCTTATTTTTGTGCGCGTCCAGCGCAGTTTGTTTTCTGTTCCTTTAGTCGCGTTGATCGCGCTTACTTGTATAAGCTACGGCACTTTGCGCCTATTTCTTCAATAAAGGTTGGTTTTTCTAAAAAAAGGAAACAAAAAAAGAATATATATATATATATATATTTTTATAAAAAAAAATATATGATGGAAATAGGGATATATTTTTTATATATATATATATATATATATATATATATATATATATATATATATATATATATAGGGCAAATAGGGATATATATGCATATATGATGGAAATAATTGAAAGTAAAATTAGGGACTAAAACCCACAAGTGCAGAATCTTAATAACTTCATATAAACTCAGAAAATGTGAATTAAATCTCAGCAATTTGAAATAGCACAAAACAATCCAAATTTATATATAATTCGAAATCCAAAATCCAACTCAATACCCAGAATGCAATATACACAACTAGAATTCACGAAACTTGGCAAACACAAAGGTGTCAAGGTGTTTTACGTGTTCGGTTACTCACAGGGTCGAAGCCGTGTCCGTATCGTGTCTACGGAGTGCGTATCGAAAAGCTAAATTTGCGTGTCGTACGTGTGTGTTTTGCCCGATTAGATGTCGCACGCAACTCGAAAAGCCTCGTGCTCGTGCACATAGCTAGGTAGGGTCCCGGGGTAGGTCTAGGACACGCTGACATGAGACCACGTCGCATCTACGTGACACAGCGACACGCGAACAACCGTGCGGCCTGAGCGCGCACGCGTGCGTGCGTGCCCGTGGGCACGTATCGGGCCTCGTGGCTCGTGATTCGATCCATGCGCCGTGTCCGCGTACGAAGGCCATGTCAGCGGCACTTTTTAGCCGCGTGCACAGTGCAAACTGAACAGTACATGCGAGATTTCTCCGCACATGCTTCACGAAATGACATAAAATTTTACGGGCATGTGGGCAGAGGTTGCCCCCACGTGGTCATAAAATTTCACGTGAGATGGAGCCCTGTGCGTCGAGTTATGACGCTCGAACAGCAGGGCATGCACGGGGCCGTGTACGGGCCTCGTGCATGCGTGTCCATGTCCGATTCGGACACTGAAATCGTGTTGATTTCAGATCCGTCTTCACAAAAGTTGTTACAAATAATATTATCAAGGAATTTGTTGAAAAAGAATTAAAAAATAACACTTTTCAGTTCTAAGTGGCATTTCGTCGAATACGTGTTCCATATGATCGATAGGTGTCCGATACGGCTATCAAACGAACTCACAATCCTACCAAACTTCATACACAGGTCTGGGGTACCTATATGGATGCTAAAATGTAGAAATTTCAGAGGGAACAATGGTAGAACGAGTTTTGCCTATTGAGAGTCGAAATCTCAATGAAAGTGAATCTTCAAGCACTTTGACGACCGGTTTCCCCCGAGCAAAAGTAATTTGTTTGGTACGAATTGGATGCCGGATGAGAAAGTTAGGGTTTTGAAGAAAAGGGAGAAACTAGGGTTTTGATCTAGTGGAGGCTATAGGATTTCTACACAAATGAGAGGGGGCTGCTGTGCTTGGCCAGCCATAGGTAGGGGGTATTAGGGTTAGGGTTAAGTCATGGGCCAAGCACTCTAAAGTTGCTACAAAGGCCCAATGACGAAAGGCTTTAAAGGCTTATAAAAATGACTTAAAATCATTAAATAATTCTAGAAAATAGATAAAAATTCTAAAATAAATCTAATAAGTCAAATAATAAATCTAATTACATTATTAGGCTTCTAATCAAGGTTGACTAAGGTTATACCATCTTGTTCCTACCAAAACACCAATCCAAATTACACAACAATCAATTTAATTAATATTTTAATAAAATTCAAAATAATACACAATGACTAAAATACCCCTAATCCAGAAAAAGTGAGTGTAATAGGTAATTAGGTTTCTAAGGTCATGGTTAGTCTCTAATCATGGTTAGCTAAGGTTAAACCGACTACTAACACAACACCAATTAAAATATTATAAATTAATCCAAAATAAAAAATTACATAATTACCAAAATACCCTTATTTAGAAAAGTGGTGGTTACAAATCTACCCTCCTTAAAATAATTTTGTCCTCAAAATTAAGGTTGGTAGTACTCCTTCTAGGTCAATCTCCCAACAAGCAAAGTCTTAATGAAATTTATTTAAATCATGCAATTTAAAATAATAGCATACAGGGTCATGGCATACAGTAGCAGTTGAGGGTCTCATCTAGGTATACTAGTCATACTAGATTAAAATAGTCATAGGGTATCAAAACATACAAACAATATGGTAGGGTACAGTAATCATCAAGACAGGATAAGGTATAGGTCAAGAACTCACCTCTACTTGGTCTGGTAGCTGGAACTCTCTTCTGGAGATAGGTCTCGACTAGGGGCAGGTACAGTAGGACAATATAACATCCTGTGTCCAGCTGACCCACATAATAGGCACAATCCTAGTCTCTTCCTACAGTCCTTTCATACGTGCCCAGGCTTCTTACAGAAGGCACAGGTAGGCACTCGCTCAACTGGCCTCTGCTGGACAAGAATCTGAACTGGATAGGCTGGAAGCCGAGGTACTCCTGAGGCTCTGGTTATATACTACTCCTCGCCCTCTTGGGGCTAGGCTCTCCCTTCGAATGCATGTAATCCCACAACAGTTGGATACTGAGACTCTGCTATCTCATAAGCTCAGCCTGAAGTCTATGTACCTCCCACACATCCTGAAGAAGTCTGTAAGTCTGAGCCCCATCAGGAATGGCATGTGGTACCAGTCCAGGAGGCAAAGGGAGGCCCTCAGTCTCCGACTGAACTGCAGCCCTCTCCTGAAAGATAGGAGATGGAGGAAAACTCTACGGTGAGGCTGCTAACACCTTCGGAGCAATGAAAAGGAAAAGTACAATCTCAGTCTTATCCGAAACTGCAGCTGTGCACTGGGGACATACTCTGGTCATGGGTGCCATACTGGAAAAGTTAAGAAAAACAATAAATCATCGGGCTATAAGGTAGTCGATCATCCTATATAAAAATCGGTAATTATCAAAAAAATAACAACTAGGAATTAACTATAAAGCATTACTATTCTAAAGATGATCAAAATAGAAAGTTTAAAGCACGACTGTCAATAGCATTGAAATCCAATCACGATATATATAAAAGAAAATTTATTCTCGACATAATCTATATTGATCAATCTCTAGGTAAATTAAGATTTGGCCAAGATAGGGAACATGGTCATTAAAGTCTGAGAACGAACATCCAAGGATGGAGATCAGGTCACAATTAAATTTAATTCAATTGAGTACAACCCAGGATATTAATATGATAAGGAAAGGTGACTAAACTCGATTGGTCGTGATAAAGGGAGTTTGGATTCAATGATATTGAAAACCTTTAGAGGATAATTCAAAGATATGGAATAAGTCAATTTTCTCCTTTTGATAGGGAAAACAAAAGACAAGGTTTCATTGGGAAGTCAAGTTAATCATCTCTCTTTGATACCATCAAGCTTATCTAATCATCATTTGCCAATCATATCTTTATCTCATAAGTCCAAATATAAAAATCAACCTATATATGACTACCACCAAGAATTTATACCCTTTTGTTATGAAAATTGGACCTTGTCATGACCATCATAGGCTCAATTACTCATGAAGCATACCCTTTTATTTATTAGCACTCAATACTAACCACTTAATCATCTTTAAATCCAAATTCTTCCACCTTGTCATAAATTAGATCCAAAACATCTAAATCAAGTTTTATGAAATCCTTGAACTTGTTCAAATTACTCTTCTCGTGTTATTCAATCTAAAACTACTAGGCCTTACAAAAATTATTCTCTATTATAAAATCAACCTTCATATTTCCTTCAACGTACACTCTCAAATATTATCCTCCTTAAATTTAAAATTTCTCAAAAATCTCTATATATTTTTTTAACTCAAAAATTATTGTGCTCTTTTTGTTTTTAACCATTTTTCTTGTAATATCTTACTCAATTTCGTATTGCCATCGAATACAGTTAAAATCTCTTCTCCATTACTAAATCCCTAAATTTAACATCATAGCCTTAAAGTGAAACATCTCAAGAATCAATAATCAAAATTTATCCAAGTCCTCAAAACTAAGTTGACCTCGAATATACTCATCGGTTAGGAAATACATCTATGAATTATTTATACCGAAAATATTTCTCTATGTGTGATCGTTTCTAATTGATAATATTGATCTCTTGATTTCATTCCCAATCTTTACCACATCTCTATCTCAAAATTCTATATCAAAGACCAACATTTAGATTCCTACCAAGATTATCATGAGATAACAAATTACGTCCTTTCTGAGCTAGATGATTTACGTCACTTCCTCAACCTTTCCAAGGTAAAGAGATATAGAGATTCAAAGTTTCAAAGTATAGCAGACTGAATCTGATACGAGATAGGTGATTAATGTAATTGGGACAAAGTTAACTAAGATAAGAAAAAAAATGGTAATACAAGAAATAATGGCAAGAAAGAATTAATGATAAATTCTGTTCTTGTTCATCTGTTCAAAAGGAATGAACCAATTTTAAGATATAATCTGATAACCATACACGTCTTTCTAAAATCATGTTGCTAGAATTTTGCCATGCCAGTAAGCATAGCTGCCATAAACAATAGAGTCCGTAACTAAGGTATACACCCTATAATAATGTTATTTAAAATTCTTACAACGCCAACCGGTATGGCTGCAAGAAAATCTAGATTCCATAACTAGGATAAGTATATCTAAATCAGGCTCTACCTCCTTGTCATGCTAGCCAATATGACAGCAATAAATGCTAACTCCACAAATAAAGTAGACATTTACCTTTCTCATTGTCCTTATCAAGTATGTTATCAGGTTATACCCTAAATTCCAAAAAATAAAATAAAGATATATATATATATATATATATATATATATATAAATAAAAATACAAACTCAAAGTTAACAACTAATCATCAAGATTCAAAATTCAACAATGAATCCATAAAAATCAAATTCAATAACAAGGAGTAATGGGTGAATCAAATGAGTAACGGGTGAATCAAATCAAGGAAAAAGATTTCAAATCGAAGTTAAAATAAGATTCTCAAGGGTCGTCCCAGAAATCTCTCAAGGAATCCTAACAGTGATTGAGTATCCTCTCATTCTAACACTTTGTTTCCTATACTCTATAGCAGGCTCGTAGTAGTACAACTAAGTCGCTGTACTACCACGACATCGTACTAATGCGAATCTGGACCTGCATGGGCCACCACTAAAAATGTGTCATGACTCGCACCCAGTGTAAGGGTACGAAAAGTGGGTACGTCTAGCCTACGTCGCAGTGTCGGCAGTAGAACGCTATTCTAGGTCACAATCACGACTATTACAAAATGATATACACTCCAAATGGAGGATAATCACAAGAGGATACAATCTCAATCACAAAATTAGCGGTAGATAATCAGCACGATAATATTGATATAAAATCTACAAGAGAAATACAACAAAATAAAAAGTCTCGGTGTTATCAACACCATAAACAATATCTCGATACAATCTCAAATGTCTCATAAAGTTAGATAATAAGATAAGTCTAGACTAAGCTAATGGCAAGTCCTCAGCGACTACTGGATCCTGCTGAGGGTCCAGGTCACCTGTGTCAACTAGGCCTTCTCCATAGTAAGTATCACATCAATCCTCATCATCTGTAATATTTTCAACAGGTCCAGTCAGGACAGAAACGAATACATATCTCTCACATAGATCATAACATGAAGGAAATATGAAACAAGCTATAGAATAATATACATGAACTGCTGAAAAGAAATAGTAGAGAGACTGTAAAAGGAAGAACATAACATAGTGGAAATAGATATACATGATATAGATAAGAAAACTGAACTAACTACGTGATTTAGAGTACATGTTTGGTTATATAAACAGACTTAGGTTATACATGACTTAAATCTAGTTTAGAGTTATACATGATAAGGGTGTAGATCACATAACCAAATAAATACTCCCCTGCCCCAATCAGTACACAAGGATCTGTCCGATTATGTTATTGTACATAAAAGTAGTGTGTCACATGGATGGCTAGTCCACATGAACACTAGGTTATACATGAAGGCTCACATGATCATGAGTGTATATGAATGTCATATGAGTATACATGAATAAATACGAATATAATGAGTAGACGATACACATGATAAAGTACATGAGCACAATATATCCGATGTATCCGAGGGCATAACATCACATGAAGAGATCCATATAGTACTAATCCGTGATAACATCGTGACAGCAACAAGTAAACTAGTCTATAACAACTAAATATGACCAAACAATTATATATATATATATATATATATATATATATATATATATAATTTTTTTTGACAATAAGACATTTTATTGAATAAAAAGGTAGCTCATTACAAGCATTACAAACAGTGCCTAGGCCAAAGACACAAAAGGCCCAGTACAGCAACAGGTTAGATTCGAATTAATTCAAAATTTCGAAAAACAAAATTTCAAAAAAAATCAAAAATTTAAAGAAAAGCGGGTGGAGGTTCCGGGAACGAAGCTCGAGGGGGGAACAACACGTGGGGGGAGTGGATGGCGCTCTGCCCGGGGGAGGAGAGCGCGCGGCTCGAGAAGCCTCGATCCCCTCCAAGCCCACTGTCCGATGCCGGGGAACTCTGGCGAGGGAGCCCAGAGCTCCGGCGAGGGGTCCATAGCTCCAGCGAGAGCGTCCGTCCCGAGGCGAGCGGCGGAGGGTGCACAGCCCGATGCAGGCCAACATGTGAGGGGGGGTGGCCACGTGGCAGGGAGCGGAGGGCGCGCCGCGGGGAGGTCGGGACCAACCCGACGGGGGGAGGAAGAGCCGCGGGGTGCCGTCACGGCCAAGGGGGATGACACCGGCCGCACCGGCACCAAGATGAGGCAGCGGGGAGACCCGACCCACCAGAGACGGTAGGGGCCCAGTAGGGGGCTGTCACGATCCGCACCCACCGTGAGGGTACGAGTACGTAACAACGCCCAGCCTATGCCACAGTGTCGGCGGTAGAACGCTGTTCTAGGTCATGAACTATAACTAGCATAATATGAATACTCTTCATAAGGAGGCCAACACAGAGGTACAACTCAATCACAATCTAAGGTAGAATGATAAACATAGATAAACATGAAATCCAAAAGAGATACATGAGATACAAGTCTAAGTGTCTAAGATACATAATCCCAGAAATATATCTCAAAACTCAAATACAGTAATCCACAAGTAAATACAACTCCAGACAAAATGAAATAACTATCTAAACAACCTCTACCGTGTCTCCTCTAGGCTAGCAGGCAATCCCAGGCTATCTGTAAAATTTATCAACAGGTCCAGTCAGGACAGGAGCGAGCACATTACATCTCAACAGTATCATAACAGGTTAGGAAATATAAACATGCTAGAGAGTAAGATACAGGATCTGAAGAAATAACATGATAAAAAAGAGAGAGACTGTAAGTAAATAGCTACACTATATAGAGGACTATCAGTGACTAGTGATTCAGAGCACAAGATGGTTATGTAAACGGCACGATGTTGTACACGAGTAATCTACAGAGGTTGTACACGAGTAATCTACTGGATTGATTACATAACCACTTCTACTCCCCCGCCCCAATCAATACACAAGGATCTAGATATGATATGTTATTGCACACAAAGTATAGTCGCACACGAGATCATGTGAATACATGAATATACACGATTTCATACGATTTGTACACGAATGTCACGAATACAAGGAGTACACGATACTCACGATAAAGTACACGAACACGAATACCCGATGTATCCGCTAAGGGGATAACATCGCACAACAAGATCCATATAGTACTAATCCGTGTTTCCAACATGTCAGCATCATGTAAAGTAATCTAAAGCAGGAAATATAATCCTAAACAAGATATGAAATGATCAGAGAATGTACTCGCCTGATATATGAATGTCCAAGGTAAAGATACTGTCCGAAGAGAGGTGTCTGGCTCCTAATTAGAACAGCACAAGTCACAACATGTCCAGAAGGGTAATATAAAGCACTACAATGCATTCTACATGAATCTAGGTCAAACTAGGCCAAAGTCAACCCTTGGTCAACTCTGGTCAACTGCACTAGTCAAACTAGGTCATGTCCTAACCCAGCAAGTCTTACTAGGCCTAACCAAGACTGTCCTAGCAAGCACACATCAATACAAGACTATACAAGCCAACATACGCCCAACTCTATATAGCATACAATTATTCAATACTCAAATAGGCAAGAATTCACATTGGATATACACTAGGTAATCTATTACTTTAAACTATATATGTCTACACATATATACACATGCATATATTGGTATTCAACATTAGATCTATAATCATGGCATTTCAAATGGTTATATAAACTTATATATTACAACACAATATGCTAACATATATATAATATACATACATAGCTAAGTTAACTGTATTCATAAATACTTATTTAAGAGGCTATGTGTATGTATGTGAACATAGAAAAGGGGCAAGTGAGGGTTAAATGGACATACATAGTGTATACATATCAAAGAGTGTCAAAGTGTAAGTGAACAAAGTGTCAAGTATGATAGTGTCTACATAGTGTAAGGGGTACATGAGGTAATATAGGATTTGTGTTAACATAGAATATTACATCTCATTAACTTGTATATTGCATACATTACATCTATTATTACATTACATTCATGCTTGTATTCATTCATCATTCATTTATTCTCTTGCACTACTATATGCACCATACATTATATACTATGGAACCTACATATTCATTACAAGCCATACTTATACATGCTTATATTAGATAGGATACTTACACCTCATACATCATTTATTTAAACATTTACTCATGCTTGCATTCTCTATTTAATTACATAATGTATATACATTAACATGGGTTAAAATCAAATAGAACATTATATTACACACAAGGGTGCACAAAATGCATATGTCGAATAGTAACTCCTACTAATAATTAATACTGTACCATCTCAGCATGAATTAAAATCTAGGATTAAAGTATTTTATAGATCTATGTGTTAGCTTTCCGAAACTTCAAACGGATCGCGTTTTGGTTTCCGAAAACTCCCGGAATCGCGAAAACACCGAGAACGCGTTTATCTTTCGTACAGCTGACACTCAAATAATTCTTCAGAATGTTACATAAAGAATTAGGCCTATTAATATATGTTTTTGGAAAGCTAACTTCAATACGCTTTTTTAAAAAAAAACGAGAGATTAAACCGAGTTTTGAGCTAGAAGTTATGACATTTCTAAGTTAGGGCTGAAATTAAAAACGTAGATAAAAATCATGACGGATTTAGATAGTTTGAGCCAAAAGAATACACAATATATATCCTAATTATCCACAACAATAATAGCAATAATAATATGAGGAACCACACTTACAAACTTGATTATATAATCATCATGAACCATTTATTACATATATAAATATAGATACACTCTCATTACAATATATATATATATATATCTATATATGTAACATGAACACATCCACAACACAAAGGACACTCCTATGACCTCCAAATGGACACAAAATGGACACAAATGGAGATACAACCATGGGGGTCATTCCTATGGGTTCAAAATAGACCTATATGCATGAGGAAATGAAAAGGAGAAGGGATTTATACCTCCCGGTCGATCGAATCGAAGAAAAACCTTCCCGGAGCGACACCGACACGTAGAGATTCCAAAAGGACACGAATGAGCTCCGAATCCTCCCAAACTTGGGTAGCTTCCTCCTTGGCTAGAATGGAGAAGGAAAGAAAAAAAAATTTGGTGGTGAAATGGAAGGATTTGGTGGAGAAATTGCTAGGGATTGCTCTCTAGGAATTTGGGGAAGAACAAGAGAGAGAGAAAAATAGATAGATAATGACAAATGGGAGGCTCAACCCTATCCTTATTGTGGCTAGCCATAAAGGTGGTTTTGTCCTATTAGGAAAAGTCCAAAAGCCCCTACTAACCTATTCTATGAGTATTAGGAAAGGGCTAATTGGTTGGGGCTAAATTAGTCATTCTAAAGTCTCTAATTACACTAACCTTATCCATAATAATTAGTATTACCTCTAACTAAAATATTTCTATCATGTGGACTAAAATTAATATCATGTGGGCCATGTCTAACTAGTGTGTGGGTCCCACTAGAGTCAAACTACCCCCGGGTCCCCGTTTCAAGTCGGATTGAGTTGAAATTCGAACCCGACTCAAATAACCCCAAAACAATATCATAAATAATAAAATAAATTTCAACCCCAAAATAATATCATAAATAATAAAATAAATTTTAAAAATATTCAAAAATGTAAAATAACAAAAATACCTCTGTTTCTGAAAACTGGGGGTGACAAATCTATCCACCTTAAAAAAAATTTCGTCCTTGAAATTAAAACAAAGCAATCACAGGAAACACATGCAGAAAACAATATCATTCAAATACTTTAAAAAAAAACAGCAATAAAAAAAATCTCTTTGAGGCACATCAAATATTTGTAAATAAAAACTGATACGTGTTCGATACGGACACAAAACTATCACAAAATCACACCTATCAAAGGTCAAAATCAACAATCACCAACGCAATAAATATCAAAATAATTCAAAGAGGTCAAATGCAAAATATCCTTAGGCCAGAAATGACATTAAAATATCCTAATCACATGGTTAGGCTCTAGGTCAAACAGTCTCTAGGGTTTCACTAGCAAAACATCAAAATCACAAGTCATAATTTTAAATAGTTTTAAAATGATTTAAAAATTACCAAAAATCATATCATGATTTAAATGTCAAATCAATAAATGATTAAAATTACAAAATTTCAAAATTACCCTTATTTTAGAGAACTGGGTGTTACAAGGCTACCCACCTTAGAAAAATTTCGTCCTCGAAATTAAAATGTTTATACTCCTTCTAGGTCAAACACCTACAATCAAAGTTCCAGAACTTAAACAAATTATATGATTTAAAAAGGATGACATACAGGGTCATGGCATACGGTGGTAGCGAAAGTCTCATCTAGGTATACTAGTCATGCTAAACCAAAACGGTCATAGGGTATCAAAACACACAAGCAATCTAGGGTGCTAAACTAGAAAAGTTACAGAAATAACAAATCATCAAAACTGTAAGGCAGTCTACTACCCTATATAAAAACTGGTACTTATCAAAAATAAAATAAAGATAACTACCAATTATCTATAAAGGGGTACTATTCGAAGAAAAATCAAAATCAAAATTTTAAAGGCACAAATGTCGAGCATTGAAATCCAATCACAATATATTTATATATATAGCATTAGATGGGGAAAAGCTAGCTTTATGTACAAGTTATGTAGTTCGTGTGTGTATGGGTGTATGTGGACATGTTCATATGGTTAGATAATAGGCGTGTGTGTATGTGAAATATACATGGAAGTGCATAGGAGGATTTGGGTTTCAAACAATAACTATCAAGTTACACTAATCATGGCATATTGGTTAAACAATATACAATACACAACTCATTTGCTCATAACATGCATGGCTAACCATGTATATATGTATATATAAAGAGGTAGAGATTTAGTTATGTATGTATATACATTATAATATGTATGCCTAAGCTCTATATATATCTATATAGATATATATAATCATGACATAGAGAGGAAGAGTTAGGTTACATGACAGGGTATACTAAGTTAGGGGGTGTGTGTGTCCTTGTACAGGGTTATAGCTTAGTATTGAAAGGTTAAACCCAGTTTTAGTTCAGCATTTACATCCAAAATCTGAAAATAAGCTAATATTTAAACCAGTACAATATTAACATAATGCAATTTCAAAATTTAGGAGTTTGAAACATCACAACTAATCTCAATGCTCCCAATACATCCTAACATGATAGAAATGAAACCCTAATATACTATCAATACATTTATCTACGCATACAGTTCAATATTACATGTTAAATCTGAAATTGAACTAAATATGGAAATTAATGTAAAAATGTTAACATGTATTCAGTTTTCAGAATTTTGGAGAATTTGCACATCAAAACCAACTCAATATTTATCACAACCTAACATGTAAGAATATGGAACCTAAATTTATATCCCTACAACAACAATGTACACAGCTCTAAATATTACATTTAAAACAATCAATTTGAACTAACATTTAAAATCTCGTATTAAGGGTTAATATGCACACAGTCTCAGATTTGACAAATTTAAACACAAAACTCAACCAAAATTTTTTTTTAATTGAAACCCTACGTATAACATACATGTGCAGTGATATAAATAAAACTATTATCGTGAAATTTTATATTTAAATTACAAGTTAAGCTAGGAAAAGCAGAGAATCGGAAATATTGGGGTTTTGAAAATTTAAACATTAACGACATATTAATATGTATTCAGATAGGTGGAAATCAAGTGTAGCATGCATAAGTGTCAGGAAAGTATCCACTATATACATTCTCATGTCCCAATATAAAAATCAAATTCTATATCAAGAGCAACATTTAGATTCCTACCAAGATTGCAAAGTAAGTGATTGGTGTAATCAAGACAGTTTTATTATTATTATTATTTAATACAAGAATAGTAGCAAGAAAGAAATAACGATAAAATCTGTTTTTGCTTATCTGTTTAAAAGAAAAACCCATTTTGAAACCCAGAGCTAAATTTTCAAATCCAAGATAAAGTCTAGCAAAATCATCTATTCATTGTATTAAGAAGAATTTTATAGTACGAAGTTACACAAAGTTTATAAAAACAGCTAAAGCTACTCCTAAGTTAAATAAATGAGAAACAAAACAAAACAAACAAATAACAATTCTCTCTTTCTTTCTTTTTTTGTTTTTTGAAGGACTGAAACAAAAGTAGAGAAAACATGTTCAAAAATATTTAAGGTACAATCTGATAATCATATGCGTCTTCTTGAAATTATGTTGTCAGAATTCTGCCACGCCAATAAGCATAGCTGCAATAAACGATAGAGTCCATAATAAGGCATACACCCTATAATTATGTTATCTAGAATTCTTACCACGCCACCCGATATGGCTGCAAGAAAAACTAGATTTCATAACTAAGATAAGTATAGCTATATCAGGCTCTACGTCCTTGTCATGCTAGCAAATATGACTGCAATAAATTCTAAATTCTATAATAAAGTAGACTTTTACCTTTCTCACTATCCTTATCAAGTATGTTATCAGGTTATACCTTAATTACAAAAAAATGTACATACACATATAAATACAAACTCAAATTCAACAACTAACATCAAGATTCAAAATTCAACAATAATCCATTAAAAATCATAAAAATACAGACTCAAATTCAACCACTATCATCAAGATTCAAAATTCAACAATAATCCATCAAAATCAAGTTCAATAACAGAAAGTAAAGGTAAATCAAATTAGGGAAAAACAGATTTCAAATCGAAGTTAAAATAAGATTCTCAAGGGTCGTCCTAGGAATCTCTCAAGGAATCCTAACCGTGATTGAGTACCTTCAAAATATATCATATTCCTACTGCAGGCTGTAGTGGTACTCTAGTTCGAATACCACTACATAAACTCGACCTGCATGGGCCACCACTAAAAACGTGTCACGACCCGCACCCACCGTGAGGGTACGAGTACGTAACAACGCCCAGCCTATGCCGCAGTATCGGCGATAGAACGTTGTTCTAGGTCATGAACTATAACTAGCATAATATGAATACTCTCCATAAGGAGGCCAACATAGAGGTACAACTCAATCATAATCTAAGGTAGAATGATAAAGATAGATAAACATGAAATCCAAAAGAGATACAGGAGATAGAAGTCTAAGTGTCTAAGATACATAATCCCAAAAATACATCTCAAAACTCAAATACAGTAATCCACAAGTAAATACAACTCCAGACAAAATGAAATAACTCTCTGAACAACCTCTACTGTGTCTCCTCTAGGCTAGCAGGCAATCCCAGACTATCTATAAAATTTATCAATAGGTCCAGTCAGGATAGGAGCGAGCACATTACATCTCAACAGTATCATAACAGGTTAGGAAATATAAACATGCTAGAGAGTAAGATACAGGATCTGAAGAAATAACATGATGAAAAAGAGAGAGACTGTAAGTAAATAGCTACACTATATAGAGGACTATCAGTGACTAGTGATTCAGAGCACAAGATGGTTATGTAAACGGCACGATGTTGTACACGAGTAATCTACAGAGGTTGTACACGAGTAATCTACTGGATTGATTACATAACCACTTCTACTCCCCCGCCCCAATCAATACACAAGGATCTAGATATGATATGTTATTGCACACGAAGTATAGTCGCACACGAGATCATGTGAATACATAAATATACACGATTTCAAACAATTTGTACACGCATGTCACGAATACAAGGAGTACACGATGCTCACGATAAAATATACGAACACGAATACCCGATGTATCCGCTAAGGGGATAACATCGCACAACAAGATCCATATAGTACTAATTCGTGTTTCCAACGTGTCAGCATCATGTAAAGTAATCTAAAGCAGGAAATATAATCCTAAACAAGATATGAAATGATCAGAGAATGTACTCGCCTGATATCTGAATGTCCAAGGTAAAGATACTGTCCGAGGAGAGGTGTCTGGCTCCTAATTAGAACAGCACAAGTCACAACATGTCCAGAAGGGTAATATAAAGCACTACAATGCATTCTACATGAATCTAGGTCAAACTAGGCCAAAGTCAACCCTTGGTCAACTCTGGTCAACTGTACTAGTCAAACTAGGTCATGTCCTAACCCAACAAGTCTTACTAGGCCTAACCAAGACTATCCTAGCAAGCACACATCAATACAAGGCTATACAAGCCAACATACACCCAACTCTATATAGCATACAATTATTCAATACTCAAATAGGCAAGAATTCACATTGGATATACACTAGGTAATCTATTACTTTAAACTATATATGTCTACACATATATACACATGCATATATTGGTATTCAACATTAGGTCTATAATTATGGCATTTCAAATGGTTATATAAACTTATATATTACAACACAATATGCTGACATATATATAATATACATACATAGTTAAGTTAACCGTATTCATAAATACTTATTTAAGAGGCTATGTGTATGTATGTGAACATGGAAAAGGGGCAAGTGAGGGTTAAATGGACATACATAGTGTATACATATCAAAGAGTGTCAAAGTGTAAGTGAACAAAGTGTCAAGTGTGATAGTGTCTACATAGAGTAAGGGGTACATGAGGTAATATAGGACTTGTGTTAACATAGAACATTACATATCATTAACTTGTATATTGCATACATTACATCTATTATTACATTACATTCATGCTTGTATTCATTCATCATTCATTTATTCTCTTGTACTACTATATGCACCATACATTATATACTATGGAACCTACATATTCATTACAAGCCATACTTATACATGCTTACATTATATAGGATACTTACACCTCATACATCATTTATTTAAACATTTACTCATGCTTGCATTCTCTATTTAATTACATAATGTATATACATTAACATGGGTTAAAATCAAATAGAACATTATATTACACACAAGGGTGCACAAAATGCATATGTCGAATAGTAACTCCTACTAATAATCAATACTGTACCATCTCAGCATGAATTAAAATCTAGGATTAAAGTATGTTATAGATCTATGTGTTAGCTTTCCGAAACTTCAAACGGATCGCATTTTCGTTTCCAGAAACTCCCGAAATCGCAAAAACACCGAGAACGCGTTTGTCTTTCGTACAGCTGACACTCAAATAATTCTTCAGAAAGTTACAGAAAGAATTAGGCATATTAATATATGTTTTTGGAAAGCTAACTTCAATATTCTTCTTTTAAAAAAAACGAGAGATTAAACCGAGTTTTGAGCTAGAAGTTATGACATTTCTAATTTAGGGCTGAAATTAAAAACGTGGATAAAAATCATGACGGATTTAGATAGTTTGAGCCAAACGAATACACAATATATATCCTAATTATCCACAACAATAATAGGAATAATAATATGAGGAACCACACTCACAAACTTGATTATATAATCATCATGAACCATTTATTACATATATAAATATAGATACACTCTCATTACAATATATATATATAAATCTATATATGTAACATGAACACATCCACAACACAAAGGACACTCCTATGACCTCCAAATGGACACAAAATGGACACAAATGGAGATACAACCATGGGGGTCATTCCTATGGGTTCAAAATAGACCTATATGCATGAGGAAATGAAAAGAAGAAGGGATTTATACCTCCCGGTAGATCGAATCGAAGAAAAACCTTCCCGGAGCGACACCGACACGTAGAGATTCCAAAAGGACACGAACGAGCTACGAATCCTCCCAAACTTGGGTAGCTTCCTCATTGGCTAGAATGGAGAGGGAAAGAAAAAAACATTTGGTGGTGAAATGGAAGGATTTGGTGGAGAAATTGCTAGGGATTGCTCTCTAGGAATTTTGGGAAGAACAAGAGAGAAAAATAGATGGATAATGACAAATGGGAGGCTCAACCCTATCCTTATTGTGGCTGGCCATAAAGGTGGTTTTGTCCTATTAGGAAAAGTCTAAAAGCCCCTACTAACCTATTCTATGAGTATTAGGAAAGGGCTAATTGGTTGGGGCTAAATTAGTCATTCTAAAGTCTCTAATTACACCAACCTTATCCATAATAATTAGTCTAACCTCTAACTAAAATATTTCTATCATGTGGACTAAAATTAATATCATGTGGGCCATGCCTAACTAGTGTGTGGGTCCCACTAGAGTCAAACTACTCCCGGGTCCCCGTTTCAAGTCGGATTGAGTTGAAATTCGAACCCGACTCAAATAACCCCAAAACAATATCATAAATAATAAAATACATTTCAACCCTAAAATAATATCATAAATAATAAAATAAATTTTAAAAATATTCAAAAATGTAAAATGACAAAAATACCCCTGTTTCTGAAAACTGGGGGTGACGGGGCAACCGAGGGGGCGGCGCCGGCCCAGTAGGGGGCAGCCGACGGGGAGGAGGCAGGGATCCAGCTCTACTACAGAGGGGGTGGCACCGTGAAGAAGGCCGCATCCAAGGCGGGGTATGGCTTGCGGGGAGGACGTCGGGCAGGGAGGTCGCCGGGAGGAAGAGAGCGGATGGAGCCTGGTGGAAGGTTGCTGCGGAGGCTAAGGGAGGCAGCTCGGAAGGGGAGGGCGCCGGGAGATCGACCGCAGCTGAGAAGGGGAGCGGCGAGTCGAAGGGATGGAACGCTGGAGGAGGGAGAGGGGGAGGAGCCGGGCCAGGGAGCGAGGGTACTGGGAGAGGCCCGGGGGGAGGAGCGTCAAGAGGATAAGGGAGAGCGAGAGATGACCCGGGCGGAGGATCGATAGGGGTACCGGACGGGGCGACACAAGGGCCCGAGGAGGAGCCAAGAAGAGGAGGAGCCGAGACGGCCGGTGGCGGAGGCCCGGAGAGATGCCTCGGGGAGAGGGGGCAGAGGAAGGAGTCGCGGACATGAGAGGGAGCGGCGCCCCGGTTGATACGGCGACCGGGGAGACGAAGAGCCGGAGGGAGGCAACACCGTGCGCATAGCGGCGAGGGTGCCAGGCGGTGGGCCAAGGATGGAGGGAACCGGGGGTGCCAGCTGGAGCTGCGCACGGCAATGCCGACGACGCCCAGGGCGGCGACATCGGCGAGGCCGGGAGAGGAAGGGGGCGGTTCTGCCGCATGTCGAACAGACACTGGTCGAGGGGGAACTCCACTGGAGGGGCGGCCGGGGGAGCCCTGGCCAACAGACAAGAAAGAGGAGGCCAAGGGGGGAGAGGAGCTTACGGCGGTGGGAGGTGCGCCCGGGAGCGACCGGCGTCCGGCCGGGGGCGGGGGTGTGGTACGGATTCTCGAGGAGCGGGAGAGCTCCTTCCAGAGGAAGCCAAACCCAAGCCCCTGCCATCTATCATATATATATATATATACATATATATATATATATATATATATATATATATATATATATATATATATATATATATATACTTTACTTGTGAAGAGAGATTTTGTGTGTGTGTGTCTATGAAGGCAATTTGGGGCGATCGGCCCCCCCGTGATCTCTGAGAGCTGCTCTCAGGTGCCCGGCGGCGCCCTCCTCATCCCTCCCTTGTTCCCCCGTGTCCCCTCCTCCCCGTCTCACCCTAGCTTTACCGTTTCTCCCTCCGCCCCCATGACTGGTTCTTTCTCACCGCTCTCCCGACGGTCGACGGCTTAATCGAGTGGCCTCCCCGTTCAGCCTTGGCCGGCCGACTGCCTGGCCCTGGTTGGCCATCCCCCTGCCGCCGTCTCACCCGCCATCCCGGACCCGTCCCCCTTCCTACCCTCCTTCCCCGGGCGCCGCAGCCTCGCTATCCGGCGTTCCAGTCTCTTCGAGCCGGAGCGTTCCCCAGCGGCGCCCACTGTCCGCCGTCCCAGCAGACTTTTTGACCGTCCCCTCCTGGGCCGGGGGTTCCTCGGTGGTTAGCGCCCGGCCGGGAGCCTCTTCTCCCGCATTCGGCCGATTTTCAAACGTGTCTTTTCTCTCATCGGGTGGGGAGCCCCCCTGCGGTGCAGGTTTCGGGCTTCCCACTGTCAGGCACCTCGGGTCCGCTGCCTTTGGCGTCCCACTCAAGGAGGCCCATGCCCTTTACGCTTCCGTTGGCGTACGTAATCCTGTTTATTCTCCTGTTCTTCTTGGTGGGCCCCACTTGGGTCCGAGCGTAGACTACTTCAGTGGCCTACACCCGGGTTTTCACGCCACTGGAGGAGTGGCGTATTTCCTCTCACCCCCTTCCGCGTGTGCTGGCGGGTCCTACCAATTCTCTTCCTTTTACGCCACTCCTTTCCAACCCCCTCAACTTTACGCAGATACCCACCCTTCCATTTCTACGCACGCAGTACCCATCCTTCTTTTTCTACGCTGAACCCCCTCTTTCTTCACTCCTTGTCATGCCATCCCTTCAGTTCTACGCAGGACCCCTCCTTAGCTATGCAGTCTTCCCTTCCCTTCAGCTCCCATCCTTCTCCCGCCCAGGCCCCTCCGCCCCCCACCTCTGCAATTCTCCCCGTCGGCCCCTCCGCGCTGCCCGCGGCGGTATCCGACTCCCCAGCCCTGGCACCCCCCGCCGCGTCCTTTTCTTCAGGCCCCCCTCGCGGCCCAGGCGCTCCGGTCCTACCCTGGCGTCGCCGCTCCCAGGATCTCCCCCCGAGCAGCCCAGGGCGTTCCCTCCCCTTCCTTCAGGCCGAGTTGGGTGCAGAGTTGGCGCTCTCCTCGGCTCAGGGAGCGGCATCCACCTCGTTCCCCTCCTTCTCCTTGGAATGGCCTTCATCCCTCCCTACCCCAAGCAGGCCATCACCGGCCATACCCGCTACCCTACAGTCTAGTCCCGGCCCCAACTCATCCCAAATACCTCCATCACCTTCCCGTAGTGGGACTCAGGCCCCTCCAGCTTCCGTAGCTTCACTCCCGTCCTACGCCTCCAAGCTCCGCCCGGACTTAGCTACAGCAAAAGATCCCCTAATCCTCGACGTTCCTCTCCCGGACATTGAATAACATCAGGACTCCCCAATTCCTGTGGTCCCCTTCTCTGGCCTAGAAGTGTCATCTTTGTCATCCTCATTCCCCCATACCTTTATCCTAAAATTTTCTACCGGGTGCCCCCAAACTCTCCAGGGTGCAGGAGGCGATAGCCGGTTGGAGACTTTCGACGGAGTATCGAGTGGCCCCCCTTGACCCCAGACATATTATTCTCCACCTCTCCTCCGATCGCGACCATACGACCGTGCGGTCCAAGGGCACTTACAGGATCGATTCCCATCAGATGAAGATAATCAAATGGTCACCAGACTTTAACACCAAAGTTGACTCTGCGATGGTCACCGCCTGGGTGACCCTGCCCAACCTACCCCTAATATGCTTTATCCCAGTTGCACCTATCCCTAATTTGACCTCCTAGAGTCGAGTGACATGGAAGAACCTGTAGAGTCAGTCTGCCCTCTATCTGTTTTAAATTGTAAGTCACGACTATTATAGTCGTTTCCTATTCCCCATCTCTATTATCATGCCAAATCCTGATTCTAGACTGTTATATATATATATCAAACTAGATATCCTTGTTCTCTTGACACATTGTTCACATGGATTAGTATTTGTCTGGATCTCATCATGAGATGTTATTCCTTATATTCTTTGCTATATTTTGTGCAAACCTTGTCCTTGTTTCTTGTGCATTGTATAGACACGATTCCTGTGAAGGCTCATGACATTCTCAGAGAATCCGTGTCATAACATGTCATGGTTGGATCCTCTGTATCAGTCGGGGGCGGGGAGTATTAGTGTAGATATGTGGTCATACTCCTATTGTCCAAGTATTGATTGTGAGTGTTAATCATACACCCCACGTATGATTAACTAGGCCATAAAGATTGTGCAAGTTCCCAGGCCGGCCACATGTCAAAGCTAGTATTCACTCACATAGGTAGTATGATTCTTGACTCTTGTACATGATATGATCAGTTTTCTCGCCATTGCTCTAGCTATAGTTTACAACTTTTACCTTGCCATGGTAATTTTATATACTTTCCATTTCACATGTATATTCTCTCTATTTACTGCTATATATTCTTTATCGTCTAAATAGAAGTGTCATTGGAGATTGTGCTCGTTCCATCCTGACTGGATATGTTGACAAAATTTTGGAAATTATTATGCTCCACATTATTGGACTTCAGGATGATGCTAGCTGAGGCGGATCTCGATATTATTTCACCATGACTTGTCTCCTGGGAGTACTAGGCCTGATAGTTTGAAGTTTTTGTTATTGTTTTGTCTCCGATATATTCTTGTCTCATATGTTCATTTTGTAGATTCTAGTTGTTCTTGTGTTACAGTTATCTCTTTTTTATTCATATCTTCTTAGATGTTGTGATTAGAGTACATATTATTGTCATAGATCATCTAGATGTTGTAAATATTTTTTGGGTACTTGACAGCGTTCTACCGCCGGTACTGTGGCGTAGGCTGGACGTGGCCCATGTACCCGTACCCAAATCTTTGGGTGCAATTTGTAACACATTTTTGTGGTGGCCCATGCTGGCCAGTCTTTGAAATTAATGCAAAGTCGTGGTAGTACTTAGGCTTAGCCGTACTACGATGAGCCTGTCCTAGTATTAGATTTGAATCATGGAATATTTTAGAATTTTGGTACTCAATCACGTATTAGCATCTTTTGATAGATTCCAAGGATGAGCCTTGAGAATCTTACTTCGAAACTATAATGAGACTATTTTCCTTTTGCTCTTGCTTATCCTTCTTTTCAAAACACCTGTCCGTTGCCAAACCTTATTCTTGCTCTAGAATGCGTCTTATGGACCCCAAATAGAGCTAAAAAGTAGAAGTTGAACTTATCTACCATTTAGGTTGAGATTTGTTTTAGAATGTATTTCAGGAATTTTGAATTTTGACCTAGATAATATCTTTGGGACAACTCTTGAGGATTTCACTCTAAATCTTACCTCAAAATCTGTTTTCGCTCGTCTCCATTTACACTTCCTTGATTTGTTGTTGATTTTGACTCCTGATATTCGTTGTTGACTTTCATTTTGCATCGAGATAAATTTTATGAATTGAATTAAGGTATATCCTGATAACATATGTGATGATGACATTGAGGAAGGTAAATGTCTGCTTTATTTATGGAGTTTAGAATGTATCATAGTCATACTAGCTAGCATGACAAGGACATAGAGCATGATTTTGGATATACTTATCCTAGTTATGGAATTTATAATTTCTTGCAGCCATACCGGTTGGCGTAGTAAGAATTCTAGATAACATAATTTTATGGTGTATACCTTAGTTTTGGACTCTATCGTTTATTACAGCTATGCTTACTGGCGTGGCAAAAATTCTAGCAACATGATTTCAGAAAGACGTGTATAGTTATCAGATCATCTCTTAAATTGGATCACTTCGTTATGACCAGATGAGTGATGAGAACATAAAATGTTATATTTTTATCCCTTAGTTTTCACCATTTATGCTCATTTTATGACTAAAGTTACTCATTATATTTCGATTTTGATTTAGGTTGCAGTTGGAGACACTATGTGCAAAATGGAGCTAAGTTGCAATTCTGGACAGTTTTGACACCTTTTACCAAAATGAGCATAATTTTCTCCTCTAAAAAGCAGTTAAGGTGATTCAAAAAGATTTGGAAAGCTAAGACCAAGGGCTACAACTTTTCCATTTTAAGCTTTTTAATATTCAGGCTGCATCATGGACGAAATCAGGCTTCAATTTAGGTCAAAGATGTTGTGAACAAAAATAGGAACCAAAATAACCATTCCTCTACTTGTTCTATGACTTATTTTATTTGGTTTGAGAAGTTGTAACTTTTAGAGGATATGTGGAGAGATATTGTAGGCTTGAAACAACTAATTTATGGTGTATAAAAGGGGGAAAAATCATGAGAAGATAACACACAACACAACTCTTCTTCTTCTTCTCCAACTTTTCTTTTGAAGTTTTGATGAACATGTGCGGCTAAAAGTCTTGTTGGTCGAAGTGTTCGGAAGCCTTGGAATCAATAAACTTATGAGATCTAAATTATTTTTATATGTTTGATTTATACTTTGAATATTGAATATTTTTTCTATGCCAGCTTTCACAATTGTTTTGTTTAATTACTAGGAGTCCTACTAGTTTATTATTTATTTTGAGCTACCGCTAAATTAGATATCAAATCCGTAATTGTTTGATATTTCTAATTTATGAAGCAACCAAGATTTAATGAACTGCTTTGTTTTATTAGATCTTAGGGGAAAAGCTTTTGACAAAATTAAATACAACCGCTTGTGCTTGTATTGTTTTGCTTTATCGATCTCTTTGTTCTTTAAGAAATTACTAGATTAAATCTTTAGCGCTTGTCTGAGATTATTTTGTAATTAAAGTTAATTAGGTCGCTTGTATCTAATTAACTAAGCCGAAGTGAGATAGGAAGATACTTCCAACGGTAAATATTCAAAGTATGATTTAATTTATGCTTGCATCGATGATCAATTTTATGATTACCAATGGTGAATGTTCACTAAAACCAATATTCCTCCCTTTGATTCATTTTAATACTTTAATTGTTTTTTTTAGCTCTTCTTAAATTTTCTCTTATCATATTCAAGAACCCCCATCCTTATTCATATTGCATAAAAGTACACTAATTGCTCTTCGTGGGATCGATCCTTATTCTCACTTCTATAAATCATTTTAAGAGTAAATGTTTTATTTTTGGGTGCGACAGCACAACAAATTTCGGCGCCATTGCCGGGGAGTAATTTTAGTTAATTTTTGTGCCTCTTGTGATATTTATTTCACACTTGTAATAAAATAATCTCTTTTTTTAGCAAAAAAAAAAATTCTTGAACAGGACATGGCGACCAATTCTCAACAACTTGTCACTTGGGTAGATCTTCCATCTAGGCATGTTAATGAGGTAAATATTTCTTCTCTTGAACAAAAAAATTGCTAGTTTAACTTCTCTTGTACATCAAATGATTGTAGGTAACATGCAAACAACAATAGCTTGTGGAATTTGTTTAGCAGCAGGGCATACAACTGATATGTGTCCAACTCTTCAAGAGGACCCAAACGAACAAGTGAATGAGGAACGTAGTTTTCTTAGACAATCATAAATAAAGTATGATCCATATTTAAACTCGTACAACCAAGGGTGGGAAGATCATCCTACTTTTAGCTATAGAAATCTTTGATCAAATCAGTCCGCCAACCAAAATTGCTTAAGTTTCCAACAGCACAAGCAATCATACCCCTGTGAACAACAATTGGACCAAACTTCTAATTTTGGTATGTATTTCGAAGATATTGTTATGTCTCTTGCCACTAATACCTTGTAATTTCAATAGGAGAAGAGGGCCAGAATCCAAAGTTTGGACAATCAAATGAGTCAAATGGCTGCAACAATTAACAAGCTGGAGGCACAAAGTTTGGAAAAATTATTATCTCAAGCGATAATAAATCCGAAAGAAAATGTAAGTACACTCGTTTTGAGAAATGGTAGAGAGATTGATAACCTAGTAAAATAAGCACCTATATTGCCAAAACAAGAAGAAGAAGAAGAAGAAAGAAACAGCACTGCAGATGCAAACATTCCTAATGACGACGTTGTACCTAATGCACATGAAGTTTTTGAACTTAATGACAAAGATGGATTCAATATTATCGTCATCGAACATCTTAAGAAAAAGAATGTGGAGCTAACCTTGAGTAATAATTTGCATAAAATTGTTGCAGGGTTGAATGATTTTATAAAAAGACAACAATCAGGTAATATTCCTTATATTTTATTATCGATTTCTGAAAAGAGGTCTTTATCCTCTGTTTTGCAGGCCTCTATTCAAGATGTGAAACCCTTGCATAGTTATCTCAAGTGTGCATAGAGTCGAGCCAACGACGTATTAAACAAAGGCACTGCTTGGGAGGCAACCCAAGGGGAGTTTGTTCTTATTCTTGCATTTCTATTTTTGTTTATTTTTTTTTCTTTTCTTTGCATTTAGCCTTACATTGGGACAATGTCAGATTAAATGTGGGGGAGGGGATTTAAAATATTTTAAGCAGTTTCAGTTTTTTTTTCAAAAAAAAAGGGTTTTTATTTTATTTTTTTATGGTTTTCAATAAAATTTTATATTATTTTATTTTAAAAAAAGTTCTATTTTTTGTAATTTTTAATAATTTTTGGTTGTGTATGTCATGAGGAAGATTTAACTAAGTTTAAAAAATTCATAACATGATTGAATAAATACTCTTTTCAACTTAGAATTAATTAGTATAGTTATTTTCCTTGAGGATGGTTGTGACTAAATTTGGTAGACAAAAGCCGGTGAGATTTTGAGCCGTTAGACTAACACATCAGTCTCACTATTTTCTTTGATGAGAGATATTCTTCCATGGACTTGTTTCTCTAGAACTTGCTTAGATTCTCTTCGAGGTCACATCGGCACATGCATACATGAATATGATTAAGGCCATCTTTGTTATACGCTACATAAGCCAAATAGCCTACCCTAAAATTATTTTTTCTTTGGTTGAACCACTTTGAGCCTTATTGCTTCCATTTTTGTGAACCCATATTACAAGCTTTAACCTGAAAAAAATCCTTACCCAGGCCAGAAAACTAGTGGAGCATTATGATATGTATGGGTGTATAAAAAATAAGTGTGGGGGTATCTGAATTTCTAGTTTGGCTACATATTTTTATTTTCAAATTCTTGAGTTCCACCATAAAAAAATAATAAAAAAAGCAAAAAAAATAAAAATGGAAAAAATATGATGAGAAAAAGAAAGAAAGAAAGAAAGAAGTAATGGAAAAAGTGGAGGAAATTACTTTTGATATTCATTTTCATAATTCTTCCTCTAATTCCAATAAAGGGGTATATTGAATGCTTTAAGGTCAATTTGAAGAAGCTAAATGGGGTGATTGGTTTTATATATTTTATATATTCGAGCTTGAGTTAGATCATTTATGCTCCACTAGTTTTGATGGTTTTTTTTAGCTACAATCCCAAATATATCCTACCTTGATCCTAAGCCCCATTACAACCCATAAAAGTCCTTATGATTTATGTTATGCATGTGGTCCAAGTGGTGGAGAATGAGAAGATATGCAAGCTTATGGTAGATCTTTTCTTTTGGAATAAATTTGAGTGAAACACATACCCTTCAAATATATGAGAGTTAAGTGTTTCTTCCCGTGAGGGTCTAACAATTTAGTTTACTCTATCTTCAAATAAAATTACTTACTAAGTAATTAGAAGTTGTTTAAGAATATATTTTCATGATATGCTATAATTTTTGAAGAGCATGGTTATTCTTTATTTATGACATTACAACCTTGATTTTCGTTTTGAAAAAAATAAATAAATAAGAGTTTTGTTCGAGGACGAACAAAAGTTAAGTGTGGGGGTATTTTATGAGAACATAAAATGTTATATTTTTATCCATTAATTTTCACCATTTATGCTCATTTTATGACTAAGTTACTCATTATATTTCTATTTTAATTTAGGTTGCAGTTGGAGACACTATGTGCAAAATGGAGCTAAATTGCAATTCTAGACAGTTTTGACATCTTTTACAAAAATGAGCACAACTTTTTCCTCTGAAAAGCAATTAAAGTAATAAAAAAAAGATTTCAAAATGTAAGACCAAGGGCTACAAATTTTATATTTTAAGTTTTTCAATATTCAGGCTGCATCATGGACGAAATCAAGCTTCAAGTTGGGTCAAAGATGCTGTGAACAAAAAAAGGAACCAAAATAACTATTTCCCTACTTGTTCTAAAACTTATTCTATTTGGTTTGAGAAGTTGTAACTTTTAGAGGATATGTGGGGAGATATTGTGGGCTTGAAATAACTAATTTATGGTGTATAAAAGGAGGTAGAAATAATGAGAAGAGAACACACAACTCATCTTCTTCTTCTTCTTCTACTTTTCTTTTGAAGTTTTGATGAACATGTACGGCTAAAAGTCTTGTTGGTTGAAGTGGACGGAAGCCTTGGAATCAATAAACTTGTGAGATCTAAATTGTTTTTATATGTTTGATTTATACTTTGAATATTGAATGTCTTTTCTATGCCAACTTTCATGATTATTTTGTTTAATTACTAGGAGGCCTACTAGTTTATTATTCATTTCGATCTACCGCTAAATTAGATATCAAATCCGTAATTGTTTGATGTTTATAATTTATGAACCAACCAAGATTTAATGAATTAATGCTTTGTTTTATTAGATCTTAGGGGAAAAGCTTTTGACAAAATTAAGTACAACCGCTTGTGCTTGTATTATTTTGCTTTATCGATCTCTTTGTTCTTTAAGAAATTGCTAGATTAAATCTTTAGCGATTGTCTGAGATTATTTAGTAATTAAAGTTAATTAGGTCGCTTGTATCTAATTAACTAAGCCTAAAAGAGATAGGACGATACTTCCAACGGTAAATATTCAAAGTATGATTTAATTTATGCTTGCATCGATGACCAATTTTATGATTTCGAATGGTGAATGTTCAATAAAACCAATATTCCTCCCTTTGATTCATTTTAATACTTTAATTGTTTTTTTTAGCTCTTCTTAAATTTTCTCTTATCATACTCAAGACCCCCCATCCTTATTCATATTGCATAAAAGTACACTAATTGCTCTCCGTGGGATCGATCCTTACTCTCACTTCTACAAATTATTTTAAGATTAAAGGTTTTATTTTGGATGCCTACGACAGCGCACCAATGAGCAATGACAAATTCTTATCATCATTCTTCCTTGTCTTGATTAACTCTGTCGTATCTAGATCCATAACTAGGATTATAGGTTCTCTAGAACTCTCCAATAGGATTGCTTTCATATTATCTTTTCTTGGCAAAATTGTTTTTGTGTTTCATCTTTCATATGATTTGACTAAACTCTTCTTCGTTAACCATTTGGGTATTTTTTCTCATCGTTCTTGGTAACTGTTAAAATGCCTTATGGATTGATCAGCCCAGTCTTAGGCCCTTGCTACCTTCTATATAAATAGACAACCTCGTTTCCATAGTATAACTATAATATGTTTGTGATTGTGATGAGTGATTTTTCTAGAGGTTGATTAGGTTAATCTTATAGGACAGATATGAGTGACTGACTATAGTAGACTTAGAAACCATTAAGAAGGATTGCATTAGTAGTATAAATTGATGATATGGTATCTAAGATGGAGTGATGAGATATTATAATAATGTGACTATGGATTGTTGACTTGAATCTTGTGTTTAGGGTTTGAGTGTTGAGCATTTGAAGGACTTTGATGACCAAGTAGTTATTGGTTACCTATAAGCTAATTACGTATGATTGGAGGGTAGGTCGATATGTGGAATGATATAGGATAACTTAGAAGGAGATATAATATTGCGTACCAGATCGGGAGATATTAGTGAATAGATGATCACAAGGATAACAGATTGAGTAATGTAGCTGTAGCAGATACATGCTTTAGCTTGAACTATTGGATGATGTTCAATTTTGAGGACGAAAATCTTGTAAGGTGGGTACGTAGGATGTGTGCTCCCTGAATTTTAGGGTTTACTTTTAAAATTTTAAATATTCTTTTTCGTGACTTTGATTTTTGGAGCGTCAAATGTCAATCTCTGAAAACTTCCTTAATGAGTTTATAGCAGACAAGATTATCTTCATCTTGATATATCATGTTCCACTCAAACTTGTTATCTTGTATTCTTTTTTCATCACACAACTTTCAGATCAATTTAGGCCATTTGACCATTTCTACTCTTATTTATGATTAGCATATACAGACTGCCATGACTTTTAATTTAGGAGCACAAGACTAGTTTTCTCAAAACCAATTTAACATGCATGATCTAATTAAGACACCCTACACCCATGAACTTCATGTCCTACACCGACACACCATCTTGTGCTTCATTTGTATCGCATAATTTTTCTGACACAAGACCCAATCTAAATTCATCCCACGGGTCACATTTATTTTCGACTTGAATTGGGGACACCATTTTAACCCAAACTTGTCGACCTAGGATATGGAGACGACCCACATGAAGCTAAATACACACATGACACATGTGTTCCATTCAATTGAGCCCCCGTATGCTACTTATTTACCCGTGATCTTAAGTGGCTAAATTTAAGCCATTTATCGTGCCACACCCGATTTTCACCCGACCCGACTCCTTTGAACCAAATCCAAGCTTCATGTTATCCCCTCATGAATACCAACACAGTCATCCCCCCTATAAAACACCAGACAACTAGTGTACCCACTCAAAAATATTCAATAGACCACCCCCTTGAGAAAAATCCTAAATAATGACCTAATCTAGCCTACACTTATTCTTGGTCCATGACTTTGTCTCCAACAATAACCACCACACATCTCCTCATGACAATACACACCACCCTTGGACTAGCCGGCCCTAATCCCCAAACATCTCTCTCTTTACTTTTGAAAAGATTCCAACTCTCTCTACTTTACTTTTACACACACAACTACTTATCTCTCTCTCACTCAACCACTCTTAATTCACCTCTCTCCTTAAACAGCTACAACAGCTTCCCCCCATGCTAGCCGACAACCCCTTCTTTTTCTCCAATTCTTCTTCACACTACTAAACCCTAACTCCCCTCCTCATCATCAACTTCACCATCATCCCATCACCTCCTACTCCATTCAACCGACCATCTCTTCCCATCACCTAACTCTCAAGACTTTGTCGTACAGCCTTACCCAGCGTATCCGCCACCGTCGCTCTAACCACGACACACGGCCCTGAATGCAGAAGCAGGCACACATACATGAGTGCAGCAAAAGTAGCTGTGAGCAGCAGCAGGAACTGTAGTAGTGCAGTGCGGCTGTACACCGCCTCCCGCGAAGACCACCGAGCCCGACGACCCCCCCTACGTGCACCGAGCCTGACGACCACCGAGCCCGATGACCACCGAGCCCGACGACGACCCACGACCACCCCCATCACTCCGGTGACCCCCTGCGTGCCACCCCGACATACGAGCATTGTCCCCGACGTGTGGTATTGGCGATTCGTGCATTTTGTGCGGAATCACGTCGTGACGCGCTCGGATTCAAATCAAGATTCGCAATTCGACAGTGAGTGCACATTTTTTAGACAATTCGACCGTCGGTTCGACAAACTATTTCCTCCATCACAATCTTGGTATATACCCCTTCGCTTCTCTCAAGTTTCAACGGTTAATTGGATCGTTTGATAGATCAAAACCGGCCACCAAGTTGACTATTTAAATTGTGTTATTTTTGGACAGTTTTGTGGAGCCAACTTCATGGACGCGTATCTCCGCCGTCGCAGCTCCGTATGATGTGCCACCAGTTCCTGTGTATAACTGGTATAACCATCTTCTTGCCCCTCAAGTTTCGTTTCATTGTGAGCTTGTTTGATTGGTTGAATTTGACGCCAATTTTGGTCGTCCGAATTAATAATTTCTAACTTTTAAAATTTTAATTTTGGACCCGAGACTCTGGATTTAAATTCTGACACCACCAATAGACTCATGGCATCCTTCTGGCACAAATTCATATAAAATTTGCTAGATTTTGAGATCGGCTCATCGGAATCCAATTTCGGATATACAGTTGAGTTCGTATCGTCATTCTGGACTCGTTGACATATAATTGATAGATTTAATGGACTCTGGATCTAGCACATATTTCCGTGCAAACCGGATTCTAATGTCCTGGTCAACGGAACATTTTGAGATCGGGTCAACGGAATCCAATTTCGGATATACCATTGGATTCCTACTGTTATTCTGGAATCGTAGACATATAATTTGTAGGTTTAGTAGACTTGTATCCTGGCACATCGTTTGGTACAAAGTGGGTCCAACACGGACATAATTTTGATCCAAAATTACCGTTTTGCTCATGTATCCAAATTGGACTTATGGGTAGGTTATCCAAGCTAATTT
Source organism: Iris pallida (assembly GCA_029216955.1). Lineage (NCBI taxonomy): Eukaryota > Viridiplantae > Streptophyta > Magnoliopsida > Asparagales > Iridaceae > Iris > Iris pallida. Next base: position 37,982 of record JANAVB010015739.1, read on the forward strand.
GACCATTCTGGACACGTTGCTAATATTTGTTTCATCATCCGACAACGTATGTAGATATTTTTTATATATCACTATTATTTATAATTAATTCTTATTATATTCGTATTTCAAAATTTGTGGAACGAAACTGAGATCAGTCGATTCCAGTGATCTCACATCGCTGAAATTGACAAGATGATCATGTGGATCACTATTATAAGATTGTTAACATTACAGTTGATCGTCTTATCTCGATTTGCGTGTCGTAGGTTTCGATGTACGAATAACGAGGTGCAACTTGATATTTAAATAATCAACAACTTGTAATTCATATTATTATTAGCTTATATATATGTATATAAATGGTTTTGTAAAATTCTAAATGATTTTGGTTTTCTAGTATTACCTAATAATATTTTGTAGATAAAATTATAGTTTCTAAATATTATAAATGATTTGTAGATAGATATGTATTTATAGTTATTCTTTTCCCTTAAATCATAAGTCACGACTATTATAGTCGTTTCCCATTCCTCATCTCTATTATCGTGCTAAATTTTGATTCTAGACTGTTATATATATATATATCAAATTAGGCTATTTGGACTTTTCTGGACTCAGTGGAACCGTATGTGCCGTCGTTTGGGACCATCTTGTAGAGCTTAGCATCATACCTATTCTGTGTCGACACGTTCGTGTCGTATACGTCGACTTCCAACTAAAATGAGGCGAGTACATTCTCTGATAATATTTCTGCTTTTTGATATCCTATATATTTCTTGTATTTAGTGTAGATATCCTTGTTCTCTTGACACATTATTCACACGGATTGGTATTTGTCTATATCCCATCATGATATGTTATTTCTTGTATTCCTTGGTATATCTTGTGCAAACCTTGTCCTTATTTCTTGTGCATTGTATAGGCACGATTCCTGTGAAGGCTCGCGACCTTCTCAGAGAATCCATGTCATAACGTGTCATGGTTGGATCTACTGTATCAGTCGGAGGCGGGGAGTAGTAGTGCAGATATGTGGTCATATCCCTATTATGTAAGTATTGATTGTGAGTGTTAATCATACACCCCACGTATGATTAACCAGGCCATAAACATTCTATAAGTTCCCAAACTGGCCACATGTCAAAGCTAGTATTCACTCACATGGATAGTATAATTCTTGACTTTTGTACATGATATGATTAGTTTTTTTGCCATTGCTCTAGCTATAGTTTACAACTTTAACCTTACAATGTTACTTTCATGTACTTTCCATTTCACATGTATATTCTTTCTATTTACAGCAACATATTTTTTATCGTCTAACTAGAACTGTTATTAGAGATTGTGCTCGTTCCATCCTGACTGGATATATTGACAAAATTTTAGGCATTATTATGTCCCACATTATTAGACTTCAGGATGATGCTAGCTGAGGCAGATCTCGATATTCTTTCACAATGAGTTGTCTTCCGGGAGTACTAGGCCTGATAGTTTGATTTAATTTTTGTTATTGTTTTATCTCCGATACATTCTTGTCGCATATGTTCATTTTGTAGATTCTAGTTGTTCTAGTGTTACAGTTATCTCTTTTTATTCATATCTTCTTAGATGTTGTGATTGGAGTACATATTATTGCTATAGATCATCTAGATGTTGTAGATATTTTTGTGTACTTGACAGTGCACTACCGCCGGTACTACGGCGTAGGCTGGGCGTGGCCTACGTACTCGTGCTCGAATATTAGCGTGCGGGTCGTGATACTTCCAGAGCAAGGCAAGTACATTCCGTGATCTTGTCTCATTTAGTCCATGTCATGTTCTCTTTCATAATAGATACATTGTTGTAAGACATGGTCTTGTGCTCTAGTTATTGATCTTTTACTTGTACCTGGGGATGAAAAAATACCACAGAGATATGGCCAAAGCCAAACGTTAGTTAGGCCATACATAATAGCTTAGGTCTCACATCGTGCACGTGGGATTCTAAGCCGTACCATTACTTGTACTTCATGTTCTTACCCCAGCTGGTCACATACTCTAGTGGCTATTTTAAATTCACATGTCATGATCTCTTGTTTCGTGTTTCATAGGATTAGTTATGCATTTACGGTTTCACGTTCATCTTGTTCTCTTGTACTTTACTCAGTCATCATGTTTTCTTGTTCCTTACTAGTTCTTTTCTTGTTCACCATGTTGTACTTGTTTCATTATCATGGATTGTGTCTTGCTCTGCTCCTGACTGGATACGTTGCAGGTGTACTTGAGGATATTATACCTTTTTATGGACTAGAGCATGAGGCCATAATTTAGTAGGATAACATGACTCAGGACATAGGATTGCAGAGATCTAGCCTAGTTCACTTCTTAGATTATCTTAGAGATTTTACCTTGTATATTTTGTATTGAGATTCCAGAGTTATATATTTTATTCTTGTCATCGGATTTGTCTCTGGTATTATTCTTGTATAAATTGTAATAATGACTAAGTGTAGCGACTTCTCTGGGACGTTATAGATGCTGTAATATTTATATTATCTGGTGACTTGGAGTTTTTCTTAGAATTGTACAGATGTTAATCCACTATGCAGAAGCTTTAAACTGAGCGCTTGTGGCTCCTTACAACACGAGTTTTTGTTCGAAGGACTCGCAACTTCAAATGAGACAAACTTTAAAAATTGGAATATTTTTGAAAAACTTTCTTTACAACTCGAACCAAACTCTAGATTGAAACGGAAAGGCACTTGGCCTAGCTAGGAGTTGCTAAAGGCTAAATATGAAAGTGCAGATCTCTGGACTGCTTTTGAATAGATAGAGAAGAGGAGAATGATTAAATGATTTAGAATTAAAACTTCTCCAATATTTATATCATTTTTGTGGACAAAATTGCATGAGTTCGGTCCACATTTTTCGTAATTCGAAAATTGGTTGCGGATCTTCAAGAAGAACAAACAATTAGGAACTAACTAGGCCAAACTCGGGCAGAGTTTGGACCGAACTCGAAACAAACTCGGTTAGAGTTATTTCTATGAAGATTGCTCAATGTATTAATTTTTTTGGGTAACTTGGTATTGGGTATAGGATTAGTATGGAATGTGGAGTAGATAGGAAGGCTATTTGGACAGTGGAGTTTAGTAGAATAGCCAGTTTCTAATCCAATCAACCTCATATTTTTCTACACTCAATAAAATAAAAAAAATACAGAATAAAAAATAAAAAATGTCTTGATCAACATCTGAAGTTTTTGTAAAATGAAGACTACGAGTTGTAGCACGTTGGAAGTAGGCATTATATTTTTATACCTGTAGCTGTGTATTATTTGAGTATCGACTAAAGTCTATGTTGATTATCAAAATCAGGTGTGACTATGACCAAGGCCAACATATACCACTCAGAAATGAAGCCATCCTTAAACCATACCGAACCCAAGTCTATTCCAGACAATCATGATGCAAATTTGATCATAACACAAAACCAACATTCTTAAGGTCTCAAAATCATAAGGCCATCACACATGAGTCAACCCATCCATTCTGTTGAACTCATCCATCAATTGTTCCATTCACAATTCCTTTTAACATAATATGTAATTCTCAAACATGTTACAACACACATGGCAACTTTTCTCTATTCCTATATTTTGAACATCATTCACAACATAGCATACTATGGCATCGAGTCATTGTTTGGTCATTAGTGTCCAAACTAATAATAATCATGTATTCATAGGCATCATAATGTATTTAGACTAATTATATGGAACATCCAGTGAGCAGCCAAGAGGGTCAACGAACTTTTTAGATACGAATCGACTTGGAAATATCCTAGAAGCAACATTAGGATAATCATGAAAGCAATCTTTGATTTAATCTCAGAAGCAACGTTGAGTAATCACAGAAGCAACTTTGGTTAATCGCGGATGCAACATTGATTTGAAGTGAATCAAATAAGAGTCTAAGGAGTAAAGCCGTGCCCAATTTGTCATGCCCCGATTATGCAGAGTCATTTGATGTAAAACTCAAAATTTTGGTTTTAATTAAATTAGGAGAAATATTTGGTTTAGTGTAATTAATTAGTTAGTTTAGTTTACTTATTACTATTACTATTATTAATTGGATTTTCGGTTATTATTTAGAAATCATTAACTAATTATATTGTTTGATTTAGAGCCTTAGTTGATTTATTATGAGCCCATTCCTATTTTAATTATTAAAGCCTATTTCTTACTTGTTTCTTTTAATTCCTTGAGCTCAACCCACATCCAAGACCATCAACCCATTCAACTAAACCCACTGCCCCTTATTTGACTCCACTGACTCCTCCCAAGTGCACAGGGGCAAAATTATAATTTGGGTCAAAATGATATCTGTTGTTGGACCCGCTTTGCACCGAAAGGCGTGCTAGTACCTAGAGTCTCTAAAGTCATCAAACTATACGTCTATGAGTATGGTTTGATGATACGAACCCAACCGTATGTCTAAAGTTGGATTTCGGTGGACCGTGCACAATTTTGTCCATTGAAGTGGGTGGCAGGCTCTCCAAAATAGCATTCTAGTTGACCGTCTCAGAATCGGACCATACTTGGCACACAAGACCAGAAAAATGACACGGTTCTGATGGCGTATGTTTTGTCTTGAAATGATGAACGTGCAAGAATTTATGGGCTAGTTTGCAAAGGGGTCGATACTGGATATCTCGATCGATATGCCTCGATTTTGTCGTGCACACACAACGAAATCGAGTTTCGTTGAATTCCACACATCGACAACATCCTTACACATCTTTCTATGCTTATGGGTTGTGACCACGTCGCCCGATTTGTCAGGGCGCATGCCATATCGGTAAAATTTACTAAAAATTGAAGTTCGAGAACTAGTTTATCCTAAAACTTTGAAACTGATTCAATCACAATCTAATCAATGAAAAATAAAAATAAAAGTAGGGTTTCCATCTCGTATATGTTGTCATTAAATATGTTTAAACAGATTTTTGAAACTATCGGCAAATCGACCAAAAAGTGCCTTTCCAATCCAGTTCCCAACAGTGTCTTGGTATTCAGTTTTCTACGATTTATATTGAACTTTCAAGAATTACTATTATTTACATCTTGGATAAACGTCAACCTACGAGGAAAAAAATTAGAGGTTGAACATGCATACCTTACGGTGTTGGCGCTGCTGTGTGGCAATGTTTTGCACGTACAGTCAGGCTGCTAGCGACGGGTCAGGGCGGCACACCGGCATGCAGGTGGCGGTGCTTCGTCGCGGGATGGCCGTGGGGTTCTAGGGTTGCCTGGACTGGATCACGAGCGAAATTGATGGGATTTTTCCAGCGAAAGTTTGAATACGTGAGTATATAAATACTCTCTCCTAAATTCGATTTTAAATTGGAACAATTTGGTTTGAGAGCATCTTTGGAGAATCTAGATAGGATTGGAGTAAAAAGACTTTTGAAGGATTTGATTGGAATTTGAATCGGGATATGTTTGGATTTAAGGAGTTGTCCTCTATTCGGAGAGGGCGTGGGTCGGGGGAAGGGAACGGTGAACAGTGCAATGTCACCGTTCACATGGTATATATATATGTATTTTTTTTCTTTTTTTTTTTTTACAAAACTAACTTCTAAAACCCAAAAGATATAAAATATATATATAAAAAATATAGTCTCTAAAACATTACAAAACATAAAATTATAATATTTCCCAATATATAGCATATATTTAATCTTAGTACTAATAACTATATTTGTCATTAAAACATATATATATTTATATATATATATATATATATATATATATATATATATATATATATATATATATATATATATATACTAGTCATAACTCGTGCCCATAGGGCATGGTTCATTTAAGGTATTCCTCCTCAAAATCTTGGACCCCCAATTTTAAACGAACAATAATAATTATGAGGCTCCCATCAAAATATTAAATCCCAACCACTGCTGGATGTGAATTTTCTTTGGATTTCCCATAAAATCCCACTCTTAATAATGCTCATCCACAACCATTATGAGTGCAAACCCCACTCTTTGGATTTCCCATAAAACCCTACTCTCAATAATGCTCATTCCCCATAAAACCCCACTCTCAATAATGCTCATCCACAACCATTATGAGTGCAAACCCCACTCTTTGGATTCCCCATAAAACTCCACTCTCAATAATGTTCATCCACAACCGTTGATTCAACAAGATTAAATCCCAACCACTCTTTATCTTGGCACAGTCAGCCCTAGGATTCAAAAACCTTTGTGTTTTGTATAATATATATATATATATATATATATATATATATATATATATATATATATATCGCTCGCATCCCGAAGTCACCAAGGGACGCCGACGGTGGAAGACGGAGGGGAGAAGGCGGGTCCGGTGAGGGAGGCCGGCGGGGGCGAGGGAGGCCAAGGGGGAAGTACCGACGGTGGAGGCCGGCGGGGGAGTTGGACGGGAGGGGGACAGGCACCGGCCATGAGGGGGGGTGAGTGGGGGCGGGGGGATTCAGAGAGGTCCAACGGCGGCTGAACGAAGGCGGACGCGGCGAGGCGAGGCGGCGAACTCGAGGGAGGAGCCGCCAGAGCCTGCGAGAGGAGGAGGCCGGCCGAAGCGGAGGAGCCACGGCCGGAGAGGGGACACCAGGGGCAGCTGGGGAGCCACGACGGGGGCTCGGCCCTCAGCCAGGGAGGAGGAAGCTGGGGCTCGAACTCCAGGCGAGACCTACCATTGTCGAGGGGGAGGACCCTCCTGCATGCGCCGGAGGGAGCGCCGGAGACCACCGGGGGGCACAACTCGCGGGGGTGGGGGAGAGCACCGACGACGGGAAAGCCGGAGGGAGAACCGTCGCGGGAGGAGGGGGAGGTGTCCCTGGGGTTCCCGAGGCGGAGGCAGGGGAGAGGGGGAGTGGGGCTGCTCCAGGGCCACCGGGGACTGGAACGGGGACCGGAGGGGGGGGGGGCTGGAGGAGGGCGCTGCCGAAGTAGCCGGAGGCCATGTCAGGGAGAAGAAGTGTCACTACCACATTTCTAGTTTGAGGGTATTTTTGTCATTTTAAGGTTAATTTAGCCTTGATTAGACTAGTATAGACTTGTTTAGACCTAGCATGACTTGTTTGACCTCATTTGGATTTGTTGGACCTAGTTTGACCATAGTTGACCTAGTTTGACTTCTTAGGTTGACCAGAGTTGACCAAGAGTTGACTTTGGCCTAGATTTGACCTAGATTCATTTAGAATGCATTGAATTGCATCTTGTTATCATTTTAGACTTGTTGTGACTTGTGCTGTTCTGATTAGGAGCCAGATACCTCTCCTCGGACAGTACATTTTATCCGGACACTCAGATACCAGACGAGTACATTCTCTGATCATTTCATATCCTGCTTAGAATTATTTTCATGCTTTAAATTACTTTACTTGATACTGTCACGTTGGTCACACAGATTAGTACTATATGGATCCCTTCTTGAGATGTTATCCCCTCAGGGAGCATCGGATACTACATGTTCTATGCGTTTCACTTATATGGTGTATCCACTACACCAAAATGGACATTTGGAAACACTAGGTATTTCTCAATTTGGAATGCTTATTTTTAGTTCCTAGGTTCTGAAACATATTAAATATGTTCCGAATCAAGAAAATGTTCCTAATAAATTTTACTTTATTTTTTGGAAAAAATATTTATTAAAATACGGTTATTTAGTGTTCCAAATATGTTCCAAATTGGACATACATATTGTGCATATAGGTACTTGTTAAATATAGCTTCTTAGCAAAAAAAAAGAATTCACCCAACCTAAACCTAAACGTTCCAAACTTTTCTTTTTCCCTCTTCTCATATTCTATAGTTTTTGTCTCCCTCCAAATCATTTTTTTCTCTCACCATCACCCACGTACTCTTCCTTCATCTTCTTCTCTCCATCAAGCTCGCGCATGCTCGCCATCGAGGGAGGTTTGTAGGTAGCCATTTGCGTACGATAGCCATCGCCGAAGGATTTGACACGACGTTGGAAGAGAAGGGTTTGAAGGCATCATCCACCGAGGAAGATTTTGCGCACGATCGCCATCATCCCTGAGGAAGATTTCATAGGTGATTCTTCCGTGTACGATCGCCCAAATTTTTTTCCAATGTTTGTTCTTTTTATTTTTTTTGTTTACTCTAGAATTTTCATAGCTGGTAGGCAAGGGCGTAGGCACATGGTGTCGAGCGGGCGAGGTTGCGCACCCTAGAATTCAATTTTTTAAGTATACCCATAGGAGTAAGACTTTTCTTGTCGATGAATACAATGCTACAGTGGTGACCGAGGCGATGGTAGTGATATGCATCATCCACATGAGATGCTGCTCTAGTTTCTTTGCATGTTTTGTTTTAAGTAAAAAAATAGGAAGATTTATTACGTATACTAACTTGGGAAATATGATGTTCCTCTGGCTAGAGAGAGAGAGGGGAACTCGTGAACAGGGTGGATGGGAAAGTTGAGTTGACGGCATCATCCACCATCCATAAACATACTCACTTGTAGGACTTGTAGTATTTTCTATGGTGGATGGTGAAGAAGAAGTACAAAGGTTGAAAATTACCAATTTTTTTCCTTTTTGTTATATATTTATCCATACAGTACCATTTTACTATTCATGTTGACTTTTATTATTATCTTAGAAACATATATTTAACTTTTATAAATTTCAGTATAACTTTATTTTAGGACTTCTTTTTGTGAGAATTATACTCATAATACTTATTTGGTGTTAAGTATAAGTTATGCAAGTTTATGGTTATATTTCTATCCTGACCCTCAAACAAAATTGAGCATAGCCTCTATGATCGGTTTCCACAACCTTCACTAAACATGATATATATTAGGCGACGTTACTCACATGTTGAACACCCCATCATTGAGATGGAAGCCCGCTCACATGCTGAACACCCATCTAGTGCAAAGTTTAATAACAATGCGAACGGTTTGCTAAACACAATTTAGACATAAAAGAACAAAACTTGTGAGTGAAGTACTAGAAATGAATTTTGAGTGGTCAATACTCGACGGAGTACAAAATGTAACCATCTGAGATAATCTGGGCATAGCTTGGATTGAGGGGGTATATCAAATGTATGAGATAGTCTTGACATGCATATCTTGATGATTTAGGGAGTTTACATATAGGTACAAGGGTTTGAAACAAGGTGTCGATGACCATAAAAGGCTTTTCTGAAGCAAATGGTATAAACAATTTCTAATTTCATATTATCTGGCCTTTAAAACGAAGACTTATGTTAATGTGGGGTTCGCATGGTTTTCTTGATGTGACGTTGTAAATGTTATGTGATGATTGAATTCATATTTTGTTGCAATTTTATGATCTTTTAGGTGCAAGGGCTGCGTAGGTGTGTTGAAGAGATTATTTTTTCTTATACCTACCCAAGAATTGACTTGGAGGTTAGTAATGGTATTCTTATATCATATTCACACAAAGTATTCATGCATGGCCATAATATTTTCTTATAATGAGCTTTCTTATTTTATATTAGGTTTTAAAACACCTGAATCATCTGTTGAAGGCACCTTTCTGCATACATCCTAAAATAGGTAAACATCTATTTTCTTTAGAGACAATATATTACTGATGCCTTCCGTTTTTAGTTTTTGAAAATCATTAGCTACAATTGCTATTCACTGCATAATTTAAAGTTAATATTTATCTGTGTTCCAGGTCGTGTCTGTGTTTCGATTGATCCTAATGATTATGATGATTTCAACCCTATAGCTGTACCAATTCTTTCTCAAGTATTGTGTTTCAAGAACTTCCTCATAGTTATACATCACTAAAGTTACTCATCTAGTTTTCTGTGTGTTTTGACTGTCTATCATAACTCATTATTGCTATTGATTTGGAGGGTTTCTGAAAAAGTAGTGAATCCCTTGCTGCTAACATTATGGCAATTCTTCTAATAAGGACAATCATCTCAAGTTTTGGTAGAATTTGTACTTTACTACTTAATAGGAAGTAATGGTTGTCATAAATGAACCCAAAAGATTTATTACTGAATAGTCCTGCCTCATGCCACAATGTTTAGTCATAATAACATTCATTGCCAGACAAATCCTTATAGTTAGCTATCTTGAAGATATTCTCAAGTGTTCTGTCCCACAGAACACCCACAGTGACAACAAAAGAAGCTTTAGTAGGCAGGAACATTGGTTTTTAAGGAATGGCAGTGAATGGCAATTTTATTGATTAGAATGCAGCTAGAATTGGAGTGAATGCATTAGTAGAACACAACGCATAACAATTCCAAGTATCTATAAAATGGGTGTTTAATAGGAAGATCAAAATATATGGTCCAAAGAGCAGGAAAAATCTATTATTTTTCAAATGAGTATTGACTTAAGCCACCCAAGTGCTGAAAAGCTGCCAAAACTGACAATTAAATTATATGTGTGCATGAGTGCATTATGCCAACCTTTCATTTCTTTATGCTACATATAAATTGCTTTGTGTTATCTCATAACTTGTACACTATGCTAATTTTGAGAAACGATTCATGTGTTACACTTGACCAAAAGGGATTCCTATATAGAACTTTGTGTCTCTATTCAAACTTTTAGTCCCTTTGTTTGTGGAGAATTTTCTAGTACATGTGGCCCATGACTTGAGGATTGGCGTGGTCATGAATGGCAAAGAGATTAATGAACAGTTCTTATAGCATTTCCTTTTTATGTTTTCTTTGTAGTTTATATTGTGTTCACATTGATCCCTGTGATGCTTGTGGGTAGCTTCATGGAATTTCTTCTGATAAGAACTTGAGCGCCTCTCTTTAAAAGATATCGTCGAGCGACCTTGATTGGTATTTCCAGGTTTAGGATGTTGATTGCCGTCCAGTTGTACTAGAATGGGCCTTTTCTTATTCTTCATCTACGATATGAATTGGATATGTTGGCTTTCTCTGGCTGCATACAGGGTTGCAGTAACGAGGGGGGAAAGGAGTTGACAAGTTCATTTTTGGCGGACACCTGGCAAGCACAAGGCCGATCGATAATCTCCTTTTGAATTGTGAGCTTCTCGAATCAATCTCTAGACCATATCATCAAAATAGGGTTCCAAATCGATGATATGGACTAGATTTTGAATTTCGAACACCTAGTATTCAATAATATGCCTCAAGAAGTTCTTCCCTGGCAGGATCGAAAGGATTGGAGTGTAGCATCAGTTCAGATCACTCGAGTCTAGTTCCCGTAAGCATAATCTGACACAGGTATTTTTGAAATGCAGTGTCAGTTCAAATTGGGTATATGAGGACTTGGAATGGTGTGTTCAAAATATGATTTAACTAGTGAAAGCTCGATTTGGAAGTTTGGGAATAATAAGTTCCAAAAGTACCATTTTTAAGTAAAATTTTGCTTGTCATCTCTTTCACAAGCATTGTTGGCTAAGGGTTTTTTTTGTTGTAGGAATGTTCTCAGAGCGTAGAACCTTCTCATTTTAAACCCTAGCCAAGTGTCATGGAAGAAGAGTACAATAAGAAAATGTAGTAGCTTTAACATTGGATATAGTTCTATAATTCCCCTCCCCCCTTCCCTATTTTTTTGTTATGGTGTAGATCATGAGAACTAGATAAACCTCGGAGAAGGAAATTCCACATGTGAACAAGAACAATGATGCAAATTCTGAAGGTATTATAGATGTCTAAAGACTTTAATATTTACTAATTGAACATAATCTCTAGGTGTAATGATAAGTGTAGTTTCTAGCCCTATGTCGTTAGCTAAATGCCATCATGAAAAATTCATTTATCTTGCTTTGTCCTTGCATGCTTGGAGTGTCTGTAGTGTTTTTTACATGTCGGACACAACAGACATATTGGAAACTGATTTTCAGACTTGTATGTTTCCAAACTCTAGTTCTATATTTTGCCTCCACTAAGTACTAAAACTTAAATATGCTATCTTCTTTCTCAACTACAAAAAGATGTCCCAATAAACAACAATTTTCTTATTACTAACATTATATCAGAAAAAATAATGGTATTATTCGATATATTGGTTAAAATTTGATATTGGCTTTTTTATATACGTGGATGCTCTGTGTGTGGTTTCTCAGTTGTACATAGTGCTTCAAAAATTTACTTGTCGAACCACTAAGAACCACAGAAAATGAGTTCATCATACTTTGGAAAGCTAAGGTCATTTTCTAAATCATGATGTACAGTGAAGTTGGAATATATGGTCCATGTTCTTCCTCAGCTTGTCTATTAACTTGTTCATAAGACCACTTTTTTCAATGACCGTCAGCTCAAATATTTTTGTCAACTGAAGTGAAACCATGTCGTTACCAGTGCCTCAAAACTTATTTTTCAATCACACTTGGTTCAACTTATATCAATATCTTGATTAGTTGTTTCTCTGATCTCTGCGAGAAACATGTTATATCAAATATACATGATGTGATTATTGGTGTGCACATGGATCCTTGTGTATCATAGCCGTGTTGTGATGCATACTCATTCAGCTCTAAATATTGTCAAGATGTTTTGGTTACACTATTGGAAGGTAGGTAATAGGATTCTCACTGCCTACTTCAAATAGCTATTTTCTTCGTAATTTTTTTTTAGATGAATTTAAGAGTTTTTACATATTGATGATGCAACATGCTTGTAGCTGCTATGGTTTTGTACCACTTATATAATATCTTCTTTTGGAATTGAGATTTATTGCAATGTCCAACTTCTTTGTTGCTTTCTTTTTTTCACCTAGTCCTTTGGAAAATTAGTATAACACAGAGCACCAGGCATCCCTAGTGGTCCTCCAGCTCCCTCATGCCAACATCTCAGGCATACCATGTAATACTATTTATATACCATTCATTTTGTTTAATGTTTGTTCAGTTGTCGACAATTTAAGTCAATCTCGAGAAAAGTCACATTTCTATCGATTGTAGACGAAGAGGAAGGTGAGGGCTGGATCCGTGATAGAAGAAGGGCTGGCCAGGGCGCGGTCGGCAATTTGAAGAGCAGCACGATGGAGCAATGCTTCTGCATTGCCCCTACCAAGATTCTACCGGCACCCTGCTGTATTCTACCAGTGAGATACTGAAGCCTTAACAAATCACACCTGCACTTTCCAACTTTTTTGATGCAATTTTTTTCTTTACAAAAATGTGCTTTTAGTAACAAAGTGTAGTAAAGACATAAAAGGGGTTTCTTCTATGTCAAGGGCACTAATTTTATAGTGGCATGCACCCAACACTTAATTGTATCCGATAAGTGTCCTACACAACGGGGCCACAGACACATCACCAGTTTTTGGGGCTTCAATGCAGAAGAAAGTCTTGAAATTAAGGAGATTCTAGTAAGTAATTCTAGCACCCCAATTTTGATTTGATAAATTTGTCCTTTGACATATTCCATACAAACAAAATACAATTTACTCCCATTTCATCACGTTTTACAAATTTCATTTTCCTGTTGTGCTTTTCAAACTGGGTCCTTGTTTCTTCTTGAGTGCAAAATTTTGAAGGATATTGCATGAATGGACATAATGCTATCAATGCTGTATCAAGGATAGTGAATGGTGTTTATATTTTATACAATATTTTTCTTTATATTCTTAATGCAACTCTTTGAGCTGAAAAAATAAGAAAGAATCCTAATCTTTCTTCAACAGTAAAATAATAAAGGAGAATAAATCATAAGCAAGATCGACAACTAATATAGATTCTACAAAGTACTATTAGAAGCCTAAAGAGAAAATAACCACACCCTACCTTATCATTTCCTTGTTTTTTATGCTGCATAGGTTCATTCCTATTATATCAGGCCATATTTGATCCAAACTGCTACACATAAACATTTCCCCCTTACCTTGGATACTGCTACTAGCAACAATATGTAGTTCATAAATCAAAACTGCTGCTATGTAGGCCACAACTAGCAGATCCTGCCTACACACAAGATACACTCCTAATCACTGGTTCTAACATCTACCCTGGTCACACTACAATAACCCATTTGGCATTCCTTGCAGGATCACATACTACTCCCATGCTACAGGAATTTATGTATCACTCATACAGGTATCCTATAGCCCCCCAATAGTCATACATCTCATACAACTTTCTACGGACGCACCACAGTTTCCCACCCGCACCTTGTGCATAATTATCCCTACACACACTAACCCACATCCTTGCTATCCATTAGCACTATACACAGACCCCCATACACATGCGCACACTGTTGTCCAGGAAATGCATACTAGATGCTACACTAGAAAATTAGAGATTTGTTCTTGAATACCAAACTAGAAAATTAAAGAGATTTGTTCTTGAATTAAGCTTGTAACTTTAGGATCTATACATTTGGATTGTTTACCATTGTTTGTCCATATGAAAGCGGTAACCAGCTTTGCTATTTCATAGTCTGGAGATAAACTGTACAGTAGTTCTCTTGACAAAACAATGGGGGTATATATGATTGTCCCCATGTGCATATCAATATCTTCACGTTCTTCCGCGAGGACTGTAATTGAAAACTTCATGATCTAGTGATACATACAAGGCAGAATCCATATTGACTATTATTCTCAAAATTAATATTTTGATTAGGCAAAATCCATATTGATGATAGTGTAGATATTGATGATAATTATATGTGGTTGTTAACTAGAATGGATGTGCTATATAATTGTCTATATGAAGCTTAATAGTTGAAAGTTGATGTTGTATGCCATTTAATTGTTTCTACATATTAGAATAAATTTATCATGGAGTCTTTTCTATTTATCACAGGTTTGATGTCTTAGGTCAGTTCATGCCTATGGTTGGAAAAGATTGGACTCAATATGGTGTAGCGTAACTTTTTTCTGCAATAAACACCATTCCCATATCTGGAGTAGATGGAGATCTTGAAATCCTATGACACAAGACTTATCGAAGAAATGATGCTGAGAGGGTAGGAGCTTAAGCTTCCATCATGGGGATTTGTCTATTTACCTTCTCAAAAATAAATTTTGCTCTTAAATTTATCTACATACTTATTTGTAGTACATTAACTTTTACATACGATCGTCTTTGCAATCTAATCATCTTCCGCATCTTCCACATATACAGCTGCTATTCCTGAATACAGGGTGGTCCTAATTGACTCAGAAGAGGCTTCTCGAATGGAGAGGAACTGGAGTCTGGCAAATGGCCATGATGTTCATGATATTCAGCATCCATGCAGGTACTAAATGAAATATAGACATCTGTAGTGCAAGTCACTGTACGGGAGTGGATTCCATGTCTAATATTCAAGAAATCTCGTGCTTTCTTTTTCTCCTGATTAGAGCTAATGTGGCTGTGCGACGAGAGCTTCATACGCCTGCTTCAGACCGGTCCTGCATTCACCTAGAGTTTGATATTGCTGGCACTGGACTTGCGTAAGTTTAATTCTATATCTTTTACTTTTCTGCAGCATATTACTTAGTATCTACTTCTCTTGTCCACTATATAGCATATGAGGGCAGGTTATTTGTACCAGTCTACATGTTCAAACTTTATTACAATGCTTTTTTCTCAACATATATACTGAATATATATAGTAGTAGTAGCAAATTGCTCAAGCATTTGGAAGTATTTTCTGACCACTCCTTATGGTTTCATTTCAAGCATGCGTATATAACTTTCTTTCTAGTGGCTACTTTTATATGATTTGTTGATTGGAAGATTTGCTATGAGAGCAGAACTTTAAAGTGCATCTAATTATGGTTTCTTTCAGTAATGTTTCCGTCGTATCCATATAACTATTTTGTGCTGGATATACTGTTCGTTGGTATGAGTTATACAACATATTACCCAGGTAATCACTAATCAGCACATGCAACAAGCCATCAACCTGAGCCCATAGTTTCTGTGCATATAATCATGCATGAGCTGCAATTACTTTAACCAAGATCCATAAGCATTTTCAATCAGTGATTAGAATCAACAGATGACAGTTGTCTGACCTAAAAACAATTCAAATGAACTGTTTGAGTAACCCGTTCAAGTTTCAGTCTGGCCAGTCCCCAATTTACCCACGACTCTTGGATGGTTCGCATAAACTGTTTCTTCAGTAGTTCCTATGGAATGAATAGACTAATGAACTTTAAGGTTCATTTCTGGGCACGATTCGAGAAAAGTATAGTAGAGTATCAACATATACAGCTATGCTCTTTCAAGTTCTAAGGAGATCATTTTGACACTCAAGATATCAACAAATAAATACTGGTCTTAAAGAAAAAAAATATTTGTAGTGTGTCGTGCCCTATTAAACAAAGAGAAAAAAATATTTTTCTCTACAGCATCTGCAGCTAGTGTGCTGCATAGTACAATTATTCGAGTGTGCTCATTATGAGAACTTATTTTATATTGTAATACTGTGGAATAAAAATGGATGAATATATATACTTGACTTTGTGTCTCAGTTTAACAAGAACATGCGTTTCACTACTTAGGCCATCTCCCATATTTGTACAGTTGAAATTGTTCTTAGAAAAAATTTATACAATAGAAACTGTGCATCTAGTAATTGTCCAATTTTTTGAATATAGCATATTTGTTCATCATAGATTTTTTTTTGTTCATCTTAGTCTTTTGTTATCCAATATCCAGATTTTAACTTAAACTTTTTTATTGTTGTATGCAGGTGTTGCCAATTACCGCTAGCATTGTTTAAATCTTCATCATTCTGTTGGAAAAAAACTTTTAGAATTATCTAAATTTTGTAAACAGATATTTTTGTCGAGCTAGATTTTATATAATATTTGTCACTTACATTATATATACTCTTGGTGAATGTTTTGTAAAGATTTAACTTTTGGTATGTGTTATTGGTTGTTTAATGTATATTAAGTTGATAGCTTTGTTAATGGCTATCTTGATGTTGATTGAGGCAATGTATAAAATATTGCACCATTTATTATGTGTTTTATGTTCAGTTTATGAATTATATTTGTGGTTCAAAATAAAAATTGGCTATAAAATTAAAATTAGAAAAATGCATTGGAACATTAATAAAGTGTTTCAAATTTAGCCACAAGAGTATGTAAAAACTGTTGCAAATTATATATAGGAACGGGTGCAAAATGTTTCATAAAGACATTTAGAAACGTTTTAAAGGCGTCCTAAGAAATGCTTTCCGAACGTATTGTATGTGTTTCAAAAGTGAAATTAGAAACATTTCATAGACCTCCCAAGTATATTTTAGGAACATATTATATGTGTTCTAAAATGTACTTTAGGAACGCCTCCTAAACGTTTCAAAATAACATTTGAAACACTTTACAACCGTTCCTAATATTGCAACGCCACTTTTAGGAACGGTATTTATATGTTCCTAAAAATATTAGGTACATTAAAAAACTGTTCCTAAATGCCTTTTTGGTGTAGTGATCACTATGCTTCACGGTTCATTGATCACTTGTGACATGTACTCTCATGATCACAGAGTCTCCTTGAATCACCCACTTATGGGCATTCCCAGAATCACCCATTTATGGGCCTACCATGTATCACCCCTTGTGGGCCATTGCATGGAATCATAACATAACTTGGCTGGATCCTTGTGTATTGATTGTGGGTACGGGAGAGTAGAAGTAGACATGTGAATAATATCCAAGTAGTGTAGCATCAGAATCTTTTCGTAGTGTAGCATCAGAATCTCCTATGCTATTTATATGTCTATATTATACTCTGACTCACTAGCCACTGTTACTTCTCTATTTATGGTATATATTTCTATTACAGTTCTCTCTCTGTTTACATACTGTATTTCTTTCAGTTCATGTATCTTACTTTACTGTATGATTATATTTTCGAACCTGCTATGATCTGTTGAGATGTATTGTGCTCGCTCCTGTCCTGACTGGACCTGTTAAAAATATTACAGAGGACGAGGAGGAGGCCTGTGTGGATACCTTCTACGGGGCAGCCCTAGACGACACTTGTGAGCTGGACTCTCAGGAGGACCCAGCTATAGCTGATGACATTACCCCTATTGCCTAGACTAGCTTAGTTAGGCCTTATCTTACTTATGTTATCTTGAGACTAGTTTAGTTAGACTTTATTTCTGTCCTTGAGATCTGGGTTGTATATATTCTTTCATATTCAGTAGTTGAGACTTGTATTCTGGATATTGCTGAGATGTTATCTTTGATACTTAGACTATTTTGATCATCTGTATTTCCTTGAGTTCTATAACATATCGTGCTTCTTCTTCCTTAGTTGTGATTGAGTTTACTTTCTGTTATGTCACCCCCATTCGGGGAGTATAAACTGTTAGCATTATATTGTTAGATGTTGTGACCTAGGACAGCGTTCTACCGCCGATACTGCGGCGTAGGCTGGACGTACCCACATCTCGTGCCCTTACTCTAGGTTGCGGGTCGTGACACATTTTTAGTGGTGGCCCATGCAGGTCTGCACTAGAAGTGTAGTGGTATTTGAACCAGAGTATCACTACAGCCTGTAGTAGGATATAGGATAATAGTTTTCAAGGTACTCAATCATATTAGGAAAAACTCTATTATTGCTATCTAAATCCTTATTGTCAACTGATTCTTTTGAATTTTAATTGTCCGCCTTTGTTATATCGCTTCTTTCTCAGAAATTGATACTCTTGTTTGGTCTGTCTTCAGGCTGGTGGAGACGCGGTTGCAACGTACCGTTTATGGGGATGCTATAGAGGGGATTGCTACCTCTCAGCCAGTACAGCAGGGCAAGGAGACTGCAGCTCCTGTCACCTCTGTTCGTATTGAGACTTTAGCAGCAGCAGCAGGGGGTATGCCTCCACCAGGTCGGAGGCCGGACCCAGTCATCCCAGAGATACCTTTCCAGCAGCCGCCTACAGGATTCGTGGACGCGGCACAGATATTTGCCTACTTCCAGCAGTTTATGGATGCGCAGCAGACCCGGCAGGCCAAGAGCATGGAGTTGGCCATTACGACAATCGCAGCTCGACCAGCAGTCCAGCAGCCGAGGACACCTGGGATAGAGCAGTTCCAGAAGATGAGCCCCAGAGACTTCCTGGGGACAGAGGGGATTCTATATGCTGACGAGTAGATCGAGCATATAGAGGAGATCTTCCGCCTGGCCCGGATACCGGCAGATCTCTAGATAGAGGCAGCAGCTAGCCGGATGCGAGATCTTGCTCACACCTGGTATCAGTCAGACCCCAGGGTGGAGGTAGCTGGACAGACCTGGGAGGAGTTCAAGGGCTTCTTCAAGAAGAAGTTCTTTCCAGATTCAGCGCTCAGAGCCTTGGAGTCGCAGTTCGAGAGCTTAGTTCAAGGGAGTCTGTCAGTCGAGGAGTACGTGGGGGAGTTCAGCCGCCTCGGCAGATTCGTAGAGGGCTTGAGCGAGTCGACGAAGGCCCAGAGGTTCCGGAAGGGTCTGGTCAAGGAAGTCAAGTCCTTGACCAAGGCCAACAGGGATGCCACTTTCGAGGAGACTCTGACGGAAGCCTTATTGGCTGAGGATGATCTTGAGCTTAGGCTCAAGAGGGGACGAGACCCTGTTGGGGGAAACAGCAGTGGAGGCCAGGCCAAGAGGCCTTACTTTCAGCACCAGCAGCTGAGGCAGTTCCACCCGCAGCCGATCCAGCAGAGGCTAGTTCACCAGCAGCAGCAGCCGAGACAGCACCAACAGGACCAGAGACAGGTTATCACTAGTGCTTACTGCAAGAAGCCCGGGAATGTCTTCAATGAGTGCCGAAAAAGGCTGGGCCAGTGCCTACTATGTGGCTCAGTAGACCACTAGATGAGGGAGTGTCGTATGGGACGAGCAGCTCAGGCAGCAGCAGTCAGAGCTCCAACAGGCCAGCAGAGGGGACCAGCCCTGCCAACATAGCAGCAGAGATTTGTCCAGCATCAGCAGTAGGCCAGGGAAGGACAGCAGGGGCGAGCTTTTGCCATGGCGCCTGAGGATGCACAGGTGATAGGAGAGCTGATCGCAGGTTCGGTTCTTCTCGACTCCAGTCCAGCTTTTGCTTTATTCGATTCTTGTGCTTCGCATAGCTTCATATCAGTGTTATTTGAGATTAGACACGGTATCATAGCTAAATCATTGCCTAGGACTTACAAGATCATGATCGGGGGTGGTATTATCCTCGTATATAATGTTTGTAAGGGTCGGAGTGTTGTCTTGGGAGGCCGTGAGTTGGAGGTGAGCCTGCTCGTAATGCCATTGTCGAACTACGATATAGTACTCGATATGGATTGGTTGAGAAGGCACCACGCCAGCATTGATTGTAGAGGGGGTAGAGTTCTCTTCAGAGTGCCGGAGGAGCCAGAGTTCGAGTACTCCAGACGTCAGGCGGAGTAGAGCAGCAGAGTTTTCTGCAGAGTCTCGGTTGAGGAGCAGACGATTCCACACCCCTTGATAGCAGAGTATATGGATGTTTTTCCAGAGGAGTTGCTTGGATTGCCACCAGACAGAGACATTGAGTTCTCGATAGACTTGGTTCCAGGAGCAGAACCCATCTCTCTGTACGTCTATCGAGTGAACAACAGTGAGTTGGTGAAGCTGAAGAAGCAAGTGGATGAGCTGCAGGACAAGGGCTTCATCCGTTCGAGTTCGTCGCCATGGGGTGCACCAGTATTGTTTGTACCGAAGAAGGATGGGTCAGTACGGATGTGTATTGACTATAGGGCACTCAACAACCTCACGATCAAGAACAGATACCCACTACCGTGGATCGACGATCTTTTTGACCAGTTGAGCGGAGCTCGGGTATTTTCCAAGATTGATCTGAGGTCGGGATATCACCAGATGAAGGTGAAGGGAGAGGATATTTCCAAGACCGCTTTCAGGATGCGGTACGGGCAGTTTGAGTTTTTGGTTATGCCGTTTGGGCTAAACAATGCACCAGCAGTGTTTATGAACCTAATAAACAAGGTATTCCACCAGTACCTGGATCAGTTTGTGGTGGTGTTCATTGACGACATCTTGGTGTATTCCAAGACTAAGGAGGAGCACGAGGAGCATCTGAGGATAGTGCTGGAGACTCTCAGGAAGGAGCAGCTTTATGGGTAGCTCTCCAAGTATGAATTCTTCTTGGACTGGGTGGACTATTTGGGGCATGTTGTGACTGGAGATGGTATCTCAGTTGACCCCAAAAAGATCATAGCAGCTGAGGCATGGGCAGCACCGACTTCAGTGGCAGAGATCAGGAGTTTTCTGGGGCCGGTAGGGTATTTTAGGAGGTTTGTGCAGGATTTCTCCCGGGTTGCAGAGCCGTTGACTCGGTTGACCCAGAAGGATGCTGAGTATGTTTGCTCAGAGGAATGTCAGGCAGCTTTTGATGAGTTAAAGAAGCGGCTTACGACAGCTCCAATTCTGACATTGCCTTCAGAATCAGGGGGATTCACTATTTTTAGTGACGCTTCAGGGAAGGGGCTAGGTTGTGTCTTACAGCAGCATGAAAAGGTGATTGCCTATGCTTCCAGGCAATTATGTCCCCATGAGAAGAACTACCCTACCCATGACCTGGAGCTGGCAGTAGTGATATTTGCTCTGAAGTTGTGGAAGCACTATCTGTATGGAGAGAGGGTGGAGATTTTTACAGATCACAAGAGCTTAAAGTATGTGTTCAATCAGAAGGAGCTGAACATGAGGCAGCGCAGATGGCTAGAGTTGATAAAGGACTTTGACATCCTACTTCAGTATCACCCAGGGAATGCCAACGTGGTTGCCGATGCCTTGAGTAGGTATCCGACAGTCATGTGTTTGACCATGGTCCGTCACTTGCTTGCTGACTTGGAGAGCCTTGGGATTGAGGTGATAGTGCCCGGAGTGCAGATGCAGATGTGGGGCATGCAAATTCAGTCGGACTTGATGGAGAGGATCAAGGCAACACAGTTTGAGGACGTTGCTCTACGGTGTCTCCGAGAGCAGGTTCGAGCAGGATTGTTGGATGGCGAGTTTTCTCTTGCAGAGGATGGTGCCTTGCGGCACGGTTCCAGGTTATGTGTGCCCAGTAGAGAGCTCAGGGAGCAGGTTTTGCAGGAGGCCCACAGATCTTAGTACTCTGTACACCCTGGTGCCAACAAGATGTACCAAGATCTGAGGGAGCATGTTTGGTGGACCGGGATGAAGCGGGAGGTAGCTCGCTTCGTGGCTAGGTGCTTGGTCTGTCAGCAGGTCAAGGCAGAGAGGCAGAGGCTCGGTAGATTGTTGCAGCCGTTGCCCATTCCTGAGTGAAAATGGGAGCATATCACTATGGATTTCGTATCTGGATTGCCGCGTACACCAGGAGGAAAAGACGCGATTTGGGTCATCGTTGACAGGTTGACCAAATCGGCCCACTTCTTGCCATTCAAGGTGGGTACGTCTACAGAGAGGCTGGCGGAGATGTATATGCGACAGATAGTCAGAATTCATGGGGTTCCGGTCAGCATCATCTCAGATCGGGATAGTCGATTTACTTCCCATTTCTGGAGGAGTCTGCAGACCAGCTTGGGCACTCAGCTCAAGTTTAGTACTGCATACCACCCCTAGACGGACGGACAGTCAGAGAGGACTATTCAGACACTTGAGGATATGCTGCGGACGTGCGTCCAGGACTTTGGAGGTTCCTGGGCGGATCATCTACATTTGGTGGAGTTTGCTTACAATAACAGTTTCCAGGCAAGCATCGAGATGTCACCTTTCGAGGCTCTGTACGGGCGTAGGTGTCGTACACCCTTATCTTGGGATGATGTTGGTGAGCGAGCTTTACTGGGGCCAGAGATGGTTATTGATGCAGCCGAGAAGGTGAAGCTCATCAGGGACAGACTTTGCATGGCGCAGGATAGACATCGGCACTGGGCCGATAGCCACCGGAGGCCGTTGGAGTTTGAGGTACAGATTAGAGTAGGATTAGATTTAGGGTTGTTTGTTTATGTTTTATTGATCATGTTTGTTTATCATAATTAAATTGAGATCTTGCTTGTGATTAGGTTGGAGACCAGGTTTTCTTGAGGATATCTCCGACTCGTGGTACGATATGTTTTGGTGGAGGTAGGAAGCTTAGCCCGCGCTTCATCGGCCCTTTCGTTATCAGCGGGAGAGTCGGTGACGTGGCATACAGGCTAGACTTGCCACCTGCACTAGTGGGGGTCCACAATGTATTCCATGTATCACAGTTGAGACGGCACGTGGCTGATCCTAGCCATGTGCTCGATCATTCGGAGATTGAGGTTGGGCCTTCTCTCAGCTATCCAGAGCAGCCAGTGGAGATACTGGATCGACGGGAGAAGGTTCTGAGGAACCAGGTGATACCCCTGGTACGCGTCGCATGGAGGCATCATTCTCCAGGAGAGTCTACCTGGGAGCGGGAGGATAAGATGCGCGAGCGTTACCCATATCTTTTGGACCGTGAGGTATACTTTCTATCCTTCTCATCAGTTGCATTTCGCCTTTCAATTTCGAGGACAAAATTCTTTTAAGGAGGGTGGATTTGTCACTTCCACATTTCTAGTTTGAGGGTATTTTGTCATTTTAAGGTTATTTGAATTTATTATAATTTATTTGAATTTATGGGAATTTTTAGGATTTATTTTGGAATTATTTAAATGAGGGTTGACTAGGTTGACTTTGACTAGCATTGACTTGGTAGACTAACCGAGAAGCTAACCCTAGTTGTGTTTGGGTTTGATTAGGTCATGTGACCCTAACCTAACAATAAGTTAATTCCTAATAGGCCATTTAGAATTTGAGTTAGAATAGTTAAGTCATAAACCATGACTTATGGTTGAACCATTAATTAGTAACTTAGCCATATAAGCCCAAAGCCCATTAGCTAACCCTAACCCTGATCCATTAGTTGGCCGGCCACCTAGCCTAGGGAATCCTACCCTATAAATACTCTCTTCCATTAGGGCTAGCCTCTTTAGGAAAGTTTCATTAGGAAAGAGAGGTATGTTCCAACTTCATTAATTCATAGAAAATCCAAATTAATTCCTTTTTCCCTCAAACAAATTGCAATAGGTTTTAATTTAGGTTTTCTTGCTGTTGGTATATTTTATTCTCAGTTTGCTAGCAATTTGGTAAAGTTTGGGGAGCAAGGGAACACCCCTCTTTGGAGCTTTTTGAGGAGTTGTGACACCAATAGGTAAATCCCTAAAACTCTATATTAGATGCTGTTATTTTTGCACAATGACCTAGATCTAAGTGTCCCCTAGCTAACCCTAGATTTATGTAGGATTTTGTGTCCATTTTGTGTCCTAAATGGACACGTATCAGCCCATTGGTTAAGGTGTTTGATGAAATACCCCAAAGGGCATTTTAAATTGTTTTTAGGAAGATGTTTAAATAGGAATTTGTGTTTTGATGTGGCTTACATGATTCTGGTCGACTGGGATTGCTTTGATGTCGTGTCGTGTCTGTTTGGACACGTGCACACGTGGGTGCACACACGCGCGCGAGCAGTATGCGTGTCCTGCTACTCGGGGCCAAGTGCTCACTGGGTAGGACATGGGGACACATGAAACTTCATGGACACGATGGGGCAGTGTCTGAAACGACACTCCCCGGCATGACCCCTCGTGTCGTGTCGAGGGAACACGAGACACTGTACTATTTTTACACTGAATGTTCAGTCGTGTAATTGGGTTTTCATACGCGTGTGTGGACACGTCTGTGCGATTCGACACAGAGATTCAGGGTGTTGGACACGTAGCTGGACCCTAGGTGTACCCCCATGCACGAGCACGAGATTTGGTTCGGCCTGTGTCGTGTGCACGACACGCGTGCACACACGCACGAGGCTGTTTCCTGTGCAGTGTCCAGTTTGTGCTCGATTTGAATTTTTATTGTTTTGGACACGTTGTGTCACTGTGGTGGGATACGAACAGCATGTAGGACACGAGCACATTATTGTCTATCATTACCAACCAATAGTTTCACAATTTAGTTTGTTTTTACTCATCATTTTTCCAACTTCCCAAAAAGCTGATACATGTTATATTCTCAGTATTTTTCCAGTTTTCAGTTTGGATTTTGGCATTCATTTTAACTAGTTTAAATGTTATTGATCCCTTATGTTGTTCTCCTGTAAGTAATCTACATGTATGCAAATTTTGGGATGAATTGGTGGTATTTTGATGTCGAAAAAGTTATGTGAAAATTTGTATATGTAAACCTGAGAATACTGAATTGAATTCCTTTTCTTTTTAACTGAGATTATGTTGATATAGTTAAATGTTAAAAACTGAGAATTAGATGTGATTTTTCTTTCCCTTTTTAACTGTGTTTAACTGAAATGGGATGGTGACTTCACTGTTTCTTGTGCATTGTTTTCCCTCATGCCTAACACACACTCTATTTCTGTACACAAGTTTCACTCTCTCACACACAGCCACTCCTACACACACATTTCCTGTTTCCTTTCACCCTTCACTGATACACACACACACACATACTCTATTTTCCTATCACACACCTATAGCTAAGTCTCTCTCTCACTCACAGTTTACTCTTGACACACACATACACACACTCACTCTCAATCTTCCTATCTTCCTATGTATATATGTAATATATATAAATATGTTTGTGTATGTAATATGCATCTAAGTATATTATGTATATATGTAATATGTGTATCACTATGTGTAATATAGGTATGTGTAATATATATGTATCTAGTATAGATACTTGTAAATGGATGTATAAATTATATTATGTATATATGTAAGTATCATATATATCATAACATGTGTGTGTACTAGTATGTATGTATTATAAATATGCATGTGTGGTATACATATAGGTAGCCTATATGTATATATATATATATATATATATATATATATATATATATATATATATATATATGTGTGTGTGTGTGTGTGTGTGTGTGTGTGTGTGTGTGTGTGTGTGTGTGTGTATTATGTGATTTCCAGGTGTAGGCCTAGATGCAATATAGGTTGTGATGTTGGTTTTGACTTATGTTGTATAGGTTGTATGGGCCTGGTATACTAGCATAGGCTAGTTTAGCCTTGATTAGACTAGTATAGACTTGTTTAGACCTGCATGACTTGTTTGACCTCATTTAGACTTGTTGGACCTAGTTTGACCATAGTTGACCTAGTTTGACTTCTAGGATTGACCAGAGTTGACCCAGAGTTGACTTTGGCCTAGATTTGACCTAGATTCATTTAGAATGCATTGAATTGCATCTTGTTATCATTTTAGACTTGCTGTGACTTGTACGGTTCTGATTAGGAGCCAGACACCTCTCCTCGGACAGTACATTTCATCCGGACACTCAGATACCAGGCGAGTACATTCTCTGATCATTTTATAGCCTGCTTAGAATTATTTTCCTGTTTTAAATTACTTTACTTGATACTGTCACGTTGGTCACACGGATTAGTACTATATGGATGCCTTCTTGAGATGTTATCCCCTCAGGGAGCATCGAATACTACATGTTTTGTGCGTTTCACTTACATGGTGTATCACTATGCTTCACGGTTCATTGATCACTTGTGACATGTACTCTCATGATCACAGAGTCTCCTTGAATCACCACTTATGGACATTCCCAGAATCACCCATTTATGGGCCTACCATGTATCACCCCTTGTAGGCCATTGCATGGAATCATAACATAACCTGGCTGGATCCTTGTGTATTGATTGGGGGTACGGGGGAGTAGAAGTAGACATGTGAATAATATCCAAGTAGTGTAGCATCAGAATCTTTCCGTAGTGTAGCATCAGAATCTCCTATGCCATTTACATGTCTATATTGTACTCTGACTCACTAGCCACTGTTAGTTCTCTATTTATGGTAGATATTTCTATTACAGTTCTCTATCTGTTTACATACTGTATTTCTTTCAGTTCATGTATCTTACTTTACTGCATGATTATATTTTCTAACCTGCTATGATCTGTTGAGATGTATTGTGCTCGCTCTTGTCCTGACTGGACCTGTTGAAAATATTGCAGAGGACGAGGAGGAGGCCTGTGTGGATACCTTCTACGGGGCAGCCCTAGACGACACTTGTGAGCTGGACTCTCAGGCCCAGCTCTAGCTGATGACATTACCCCTATTGTCTATACTAGCTTAGTTAGGCCTTATCTTAATTATGTTGTCTTGAGACTAGTTTAGCTAGACTTTAGTTTTGTCCTTGAGATCTGGATTATATATATTCTTTCATATTCAATTGTTGAGACTTGTATTCTGGATATTGCTGAGATGTTATCTTTGACACTTAGACTATTTTGATCATCTGTATTTCCTTAAGTTCTATATCATATCGTTCTTCTTCTTCCTTAGTTGTGATTGAGTTTACTTTCTGTTATGTCACCCCCATTCGGGGAGTATAAACTGTTAGCATTATATTGTTAGATGTTGTGACCTAGGACAGCGTTCTACCGCCGACACTGCGGCGTAGGCTGGACGTACCCACGTCTCGTGTCCTTACTCTAGGGTGTGGGTCGTGACAAGAAGCCAAACGCTACCGCGGAAGGGGGTGGCACCGTAAAGGCGTGTGGCACTGCGGAGGGAGCGACGTGGGAGTGCGCCGGGCCAGAGGGAGGCTCGGCACGCGGAGCTAAGGTCGGCCCCGGCAGGGTTCTGAGGAGGGAAGGGTCCTGGGAGGCTCTAGGTGACGTCCTATGCCGAGCTCGGAGGCGTCGGGGACGCCGGGACTGACGACGTCTCCGAGGATGTGTTTACGCGACTTCAACACCATCTCTTGTAGTGTCGAGAAGTCCGGAGGGCGTCCGCCACCACTTTCGGCCATAGACGACTTCAACAATTTCACCTTCAAACGCACACCTCACTCATCTTCCTTTTTTCGGCAACGCTTTCACCTGGTACAACATGCAGGAAGGCCCCCGGCGTCAATACTCCCACCTGGACCGTACCCTCATCAACAGCCAGTGGGCTGACATGGGGCTCATCTCTAGCCTCTCCCACCTCAACACCACTAAATCCGATCACTCACCCCTTCTCATCGAGATCAACAGCAGCTCCCACCGCATCAAGAAACCTTTTCAATTCCTGGATTTCTGGAGGTTCAATTTCGAGGTAGCCTCAGCATGGTTCTCAGTGAATGACGCTGATCCGCTGTATAGAGTGGCGGTCAGACTGTGAGCCACGAGCAAGGCTCTCTCAAGATAGAGTAAGGCGGCTTTTGGCAACATCTTTCAGGAGATCAAAAATACAGAGGATGATGTCACCCGCACTGAGATCTCTTACGTTGCTAAGAGATCCCCCGAAGCGCGGACTGCGCTTAACCACGCCAGAGCTATCCTCAAGTCCAAGCTTAAAGTCGAAATAGAATTCTGGAAACAAAAAGCTAGACTTAAATGGGACAACGAAGAGGACCGCAACTCCTGCTTCTTCCACGCTTGCATTAAAGGCCGTAGACAACAGCTCAACCTTCATCATATCTCCGATGACAACGGCAACCAGCTGACGGACCAGCAAATGATTCAAGAGGCTGCGACCAACTTTTTCTCCAATCTCTTCACCAAAGAAGCAGTCGTCAAGGACGATAGAGTGCTAGCGGAGATTCCAGCATCATCACCGAGCACGAGAATGATCAGCTCCTTTCTCTCCCTTCCGCCACCGAGGTCCAGACCGCGGTATGGGATCTTGACGAGCACAGTGCTCCCGGACCTGACGGCTTCAGCGGGGTATTCTACAGATAATACTGGGACATCATCGGCCCAGACTTTTTTGAGCCATCGGTTGCCTTCTTTCAAGGAGCAAGATACCCTAAATCCTTATCCAAGGCTAATCTCATTCTTATCCCCAAAAAAGACAACCCAGAAACCTTCAAAGACTTTCGCTCCATAAGTCTATGCAACTTTGCCAACAAAATCATAACAAAAATCATCGCTAACCGGATGACGGATCTCCTGCCCAAAATTATCTCCGAGGAGCAGAGCAGTTTTGTGAAAGGGCGGAACATCATGGACAACATCTTGCTCGCTCAGGAGATGGTCACTTGCATGAAATTCCCGGCTAGAGGGGGGAACATCGCCATTAAGCTGGACATGGAGAAAGCCTACGCCTCGACTAGCAATTCATGATCTGGGTTTTCAGGGCTTTTGGCTTCTCTGAACCCTGGATTGACATCATCTTCAGGTCCATCAACAATTCCTGGTTCTCTACCGTAATCAACGGCCAAGCCGATGGCTTCTTCACCGCTAGCTGTGTCGTTCGCCAGGGGGATCCTCTTTCCGCCACTATCTTCATCATCACTGCTGAGGCCCTCAGCAGAAACCTTAAGAGCATGTCCAATACCCCGCGGTTCCACCACTTTCACACCACCACCGACTGCCCCATTATCACCCACCTTGCTTACGCTGACGATGTCCTTATTTTTCCTCTGGCGACACCGGCTCAATCGAGGTGGTCCTTCAAACGCTGAACAGGTACACAGACATTTCTGACAAAGAGTCAACAACAAAAAGAGCATTATCTACACCCATCACAAAATGGATAGGTCACACTCCGCGATTCTCTCCAACTTGACTTTCTTTGCCATCACATACCCCCCTTTTACCTTTAGGGTGCCCACTGGTCTACGGCAAGGTCAACTCGGGCATCTTCGAGTACATGGTCAGTGCCATCAGGAAAAGGATCGAGGGCTAGCACAATGCAACCCTCTCGCCAGGAGGCAAGCTGATTCTGATCAAGCACGTCCTATCGTCCATTCCGATCTACACCCTGGCGATCTGCAACCCTCCCAAAAAGGTTCTCGCTTCGCTTGAATCCCTCTTCGCCAGCTTCTTCTGGGGTCATAACAAAGACAAAGATAAGTACCACTGGGCCACCTGGACCACTATAGAAAAACCCACCTTCGAAGGATGTCTGGGATTCAGTAGATTGGAACACATCGTCGACGCATACTCCATGAAGTTACGGTAGAAGCTGCGCACTAACAATTCAATTTGGACTCACTTCATGCAAGCGAGATACTTCAGATATTCCCACCCTGGGACGGCCTTAGTCAACAACCATTTATCGACATCCTGGAGACGCATTACCCGAGGCCGACAGCTTACCCCCTCATCCACATCCAGCTGGACAACGGCTCTTCATAGATGAGCCACGATCGTTGGCTAGGTGGAGACCTCTGGCAACCCCCCAGTCCCCTTCGCGGGAGGGCCAGATTTGTGAGCTTTGGGATCCTTCGTCTGGATGGATTTGGGATCGAACTGGCTCGGTTCGGCGGCTGCCGCCCATCTCGCTACTGCGAATATTTGCCTCTCCGATACTCCGGACATCCTGAGATGGTCCCCTAACCCGGACGACCAGTTCTCGCTGTATTCCGCCAGGTCAGCCGTCCGCGGCATCGGGACCGCATCATCCCTCATCGCTCCTTTCTGGTACACGTGCATCCCTATCAAATGGTCGATCCTTATATGGCGTGCCCACTTCCAGAAGCTCCCTACCGACGATGCCATCACCTCGTTCGGCTACAGCCTAGCATCGAGATCCCATTACTGCACTTCCCCTCAAGCCGAATCTGCAGAGCACATCCTCACCTCCGGCGATCTGGCAATGAGTCTCAGCACAAAGTTTAGTAAGGTTTTCCTCCCTAGGGGCTTCAACGATCTCCTGTCCAGCTGGGGCATTTCCTAAGGACATCAGATCGTCGTAGCCGCAGGCATTTGGGTCCTGTGGAAAAATAGGAACAAGTTTCGATACGAGAGCCGACATCTTCCACCTTCCCAACTGTACAGGGAAATCATCAGACATATTCTAAAGATCCGGAGGCGCTGCTCGCACTCCACGCCCAAGTTCTGGGAGACACTAGATTGGTCTCTGTCTTCTTGTTTCCATTTTTTTGGCTTGCCTTGCCGTTTCTTTTTTCTTGCCAGCGCTAGGCGCTCTTCTTGTATAGGCTTTAGCATTTTGCGCCTGATACATCAATAATATTCCCCCTTCTTAATATATATATATATATAAATATATATATATATATATATATATATATATATATATATATATATATATATATATTATTCTATGTTCGGAGAGGGCGCTTGGCTGCGGACGTGCGGGGCGCTGGCGAGATCCCCTCCCGCAGGGCCAACGACGACCGTCCTGCTGGCAAACGATCAAGCTCCTCAACTTCTTTCCTCCACTCTCCTTAATCGCACAGTTCTTTCCCTTAACTTTTCTTTCCACCAACCTTCCATTCGGCCTTCCTCATCTGGCTCTCCCGCCTCTCCCCACCACCCAGGGTCGCCAGACACACCACCACCTTTCTCTATATCCACCATCACCCCCTCCGATAGCTCCTTCCGCCAGTAGCTTCCCACCATTCCTCGCTCCTCCTCTTTCTCCTTTTTCTATCCCATCTCCATCTCTACCACACCCCCACCCCCACCCCTACCCCCTTCGCTTCTCCACCTTTCTCTATCGATGTTCAGCCATCCCTTCCCTTTCTTTCGTAGTGGCAGTTGTAGGTCGAGCTAAATCGGCATTCTTCCCTCTTCTCCACTCTCACCCCCTCCCCCCCGGGCACGTTCGAAGCAACTCCGTCGATTCAATTATCGGAGGATATCGCCACGCTAGCCGCCCCCTTCAGTTTTGCTCTCGTCGAGAAATTTTTTAAGTACAGACCGCTACTGTCGGCGATCAGATTAAGGTTCGATAATTTGTGGTTTCGTGGGGCAGTCACCTTCGGGGTGATTGACGTGAAGAACTTGCTCATCAGGACTCAAATCGAAGCAGATTTCCTTCGCTTGTGCATGCAACATTTTTGGAAGATAGTAGGGGACACCATGAGAATGTTAAAATGGAACCCGTATTTTCTTCCCCATCTCGAATCTCCACTGGCTATAGTGTGGATATGTCTCCCTGCCTTCCCCTTTTACCTTTTCACCAAAATAGCTATATTTGCCATTGTTCAGTGCATTGGCAACCCTCTAACCATCGATAAGGCCAGGACAGAATTCGTTCGACCAAGTAGAGCTAAAGTTTGTGTGGAAGTGGATGTCGGCAAAGCCCTTTCGTCGAGAATTTTGGTCGTCATCCCTGGCGGAGAATATTTTTGTGTCATATATGAGGATCCTCTAGAATTCTGCAAGCTCTGTCTTAATTTAGGACACACTTTCCCAATACAGATCACACAGACAAGCGACCAACAATGGCATACAAGCTCCGCCCACCCCCTTTGTCGGATCGATCAGATGACTCCTTTATTGTAGTTGGAGGTCACCACAGAAAGAGTCTCAACCTTCAGACCTCTAATACAGAAGTTTCTACTTTCGTTTCATGTCCCCTCGTCCCAGCTCCCCCCAGAATCCTTTCTCGTCCGAACCGACCAGTACCGTTCACCTCCTCCTACTCCCTCTAGTTCTATTACCTGCCATATCGCCACCCCTTCTTCCCCCTCCCCCCCCAGCCACCTCCAGCAACCAACAAGCTCCCTCATCCCCCTCCGTCTACCTCCTCAAACCCCTTCCACCCCACACTTAAGCTCAATAGTGTTTTCCATTAAATATCAAAAACAAGAACTACAGTGAAACTGGATTTGATTGCAAACTCGCAAGTACAAAAGAGAGCCTAGAAAAAAAATCCTAGGAAACAATCTAAGTACAATTATTTAGTTTAGATTCTGGGAGGTGACGGTGGAGGCTCAGGAGAAGTGTAAAAACTCTACCTTACTCCTTGGACTATCGGATGCAGTCTTTGCTCTAGTGTGAAAATGCTCTTGATTTTTCCAGCCCCTTTGCATGGGTGTGGTATCCTACTATTTATAGAGGTTTCTGGATTAGGCATATTTTGGGCTGCATAGGTGGTCAAATAGCCACGTGGCCATAACAGTGCACCAAGACCCGGTCCTTAGCTGCCAGTTGGGTGTCTGTTGAGATTTTTGTTGTAACATATCTGGGTGGTTCAGACTTTGTCAATTTGCCATGTATCCTACCATAAAGTAGAAATAATCTGTTGAGGGAGTTTGTAGAATTTTGGACCGACTAAGGCTTATACGGCTCGAACATAGGTCGCAATCTCCCTTGGCCGCAGGACATCCCTGCCTCATCTTGGCCGCATAATTGTCACAGGAATCTTCCTCTACGGCCTGAATCAACTTGGCCACATAGTGGTCTCAGGAGCCTTCCTTCGGCGGCCCGGATTAACTTGGCCGCAGAGTTGTCATAGGAGCCTTTCTTCTGCGGCCTAAATCAACTTGACTGCAAAGTTGTCATAGGAGCCTTCCTTCTGCGGCCCGAATCAACTAGGCCGCATAAAGCCTATACGGTCATCTATACTGCTGTCTGGGGGACGCATAAATGATAATCCGTAAGAAGTCCATTTTTTTCATGCTTCTGTAAGACCCCCTTCAAAGTTTTCAAATTACAAACTTTGGAATACTTTGAATAACAAGCATAGAGATACGCATAAGATTTTTAGCCGCAATGAAGTTTATCTAGGTTGTCTAGGCTATCACTGCTGCATTTAAAGCTCTGATTTGTTTTTTTAGATTTAGGGCTATCTTTTTGTGATCGACATGACAGTTATGAAGGATAAAATTCCGAGGGCCATCATTATCTTTAATCGACACAATAAACGAAGAGACGTCTATCTGTTTATGCTTTTTTGATAGCCTATAAATGTAGGTCGTATAGTAGTAAGAGAACTCCATCTGCTTTCTTTCGTCTTCCTTTCTTTTATTTTCTGCTTCCTACTCTTCGTCTTCTCTAGTCAGCCATGGCCCCCAAAGCTTTCAAATCTATAAGTGCTGTTGACAAAGGAAGGGGCCTGCCTCTTTATCTAGAACTGCAGACTTACCCTCCTTTCACCAGACGTACAAACTCCTATCAAGGATAAGGATGGTGGAAGAACGAACATTTGAACTCTAATGGCCATGTCGCATGCTTTATGTGTGGTCTGACCACGTATCACTGCCGTGCTTTGGCTTTTACGCTTTTTATCCATAGTCGGGCTTCCATAGGGCATGTGTTCCCTGTCTCACCGGGTTGCATGTGCTCTGTATGACCGGACCGCATAGACTGAGCCACATAGGTGTCACATGATTGACCTGCATGTGCCCTCCCCATATCTGGTCTGCATAGGCTCTACCTGACTAGGCTGCATATACATTACCTTATTTGAGCTGTATGTGCTCTCCCATATCTGTGCCACATAGGCTCTGCCTGACTAGGCCGCATATTCATCCCTTGATTTGAGCCGCACGCGCTCTTTTCATAACCTGGCCGCATAGGCTCTACCTGATTAGGCCGTATAGTTGAAAAAGGAACCCATTCCCTTTGTTTTCTTCTGACTATCTTCTTTCTTTGACCTTTATAGTGACTTTGCCTATGGCTCCTTCGAGGAAGGTTTTGATAGGGTATGCTCAGGCCGCTCTAGGTGTCATATTTGACCACATAGTCGAAGATGTGTCGACTAAAATTACCAGAGATCAATCTGAAGCTAGGATGAAGAAGATCCGGAGCCAGTCGTATTTCTATTTACTCGGCATGATGAACTCTGGGAAACTGGACGATATTCATTTGAAGCCTATGTTTTTGTTTAGGGATGCCCTGGCCATCTCGGACCCACACATAATAAAATATCCGATAACTGGGATTTCTCTTCCCACGGGGTAGTGATTCACATACCCCAGATGGGATGCCACTTCCCTTTATCAGGGTTCAACATGGTGCCCATTGAGAGAAAAATGCTGGGTCCCATAACTCAGGATCAACAGGGAGTTTTTGTAGGCCATATCCGCTATAATAAATATTCGCGGACAGTGGTCGCGGTCAAAGAGATAATCAGCTACCCCATTGTTGGACTGTCCCCCGGCAGTTTTATCCATAAACTGAAGCCAAATATCCAGTTTTACGAGTCTGGCACTGTCTTAAATCGGCTTGCTCGCAAAGGGTCATACCCCGTAGGCAAGTTGTCGCTGCTGAACTGGATGCATTGTTCCCCTCCGTGGGTCAACCTGATGACCTGGATCTTGACAGAATATAGAACACTCTGTAGCAGATCGACCTCTACTACGCCATAAGGACACCTGCTACGTTTATCTATGAACCGAATGCTGTTCATAGCCCTCCTTGAGATATATAACTATCGTACTAGGACCTTCTTTACTCCTGGTGGAGAGATAGGGCTCGCTCTCCACGAGATGCACAATATTTCCAAGTTTTCCTGGGAGACGAGGTTTATGAGGAGTATACCCCAACAAATGAAGAATTTGAGGAACTAGAGCGACGGTTCCCCGGGTTCCTTTATGTATAGGGAAGTACTATGTCATCATAGCACCTATCAGCAGATGTCCAAAAAAAGGATAAAAGCTCTGAAGGGCACCTTTCCCATACCAAGGCTTGAATTAGTTACCTATTCAACCTTGGAGCCTCAGGCCGTGTTGCCCCTCGGAGCCCTCAGACTCAGGAGGGGGTGGATGCTCAGGTGCGAGGCACCAAGAGGGCCAAAGCAGGTGGCAGATTCGGAAGCTTAAGCAACACCTTCAGTTACTTCTATCATGATATCCAACCTTTGCCCGATAAGGCTATCCTGGTCGGGTTCCTGATGATATGGCTGAGAAATTGTATGGTTTTAGGTGGCTTCGATTCTATTAAGAGAATCAGCCGTAATCTGATCCTTCTTGCAGTCAAGCTGTTTTCGGAGGTAGGATGGCTCTACTCCCGCTATGGTGTGCAGTATTCATCACAGTTTTTGTACTTTTATGATGAAAGTCATTACATGTGAAACTAAGAAGACCTTCAACCAGATTGAGCTGTCTTACCATTATCTGATGGGATGGCTGCTGATGTACTGCCCCTCTTTGATGCGGCCTGGCCTCGAAGGTAATGCGACAAGTGGCGATGTCTTTATCTATTAGTATCGCGACATGCCTTGGACCTACACTACTGTACCCGACTCCCGAGTTGCGCTCGTACGGTTAGACAAATATTCTTTTATTGTGTCCGTCCTGCCTTTTACAGATGAAGAAATGGGCCGCTTGTATCATGATAGCGCTGTTGCTTCTCAGATCATACCTAAGAAGATGTTCCGCTTGTTGCAGAATATCCACCCTTGATATCTAGTATACCGCAACCGTAATATCACTTTCTTAAAGCCTTACTTACCCAGCTGATACTCTCGGCAATTCGGGTATAGTCAATTGTTTTTGGACAACCCCAGTCCTTGCCTGGGTTTTGAGGGCAGCATCCTGGATGGCATTCATACCTGGCATTACTATTCTGCGATCCATACCCAGCCAGCTTCTACCTGCCTGACGCTAAGACCTCCGGGCGCATTTTATACATGGCGTACCTTCATTACGTATCTGTGAATGGCCCCCAACGACTTCAATCCAAATACCAGTTTTATTGTGGTACTAAATTGGAGGAACGACACAGGGAATCCCATAAGAGGACAAGGAGAGGAAGGCGAAGGCTTCCGACTTTGGTTCAACTAGTACGGAGGCGGAGTAGGACTCTGATGATCCACTACCCCTTGCAAGTCCTCTGGCACGTGCTCGCCTTCTCCCGTACCAAGTCCTTTGCGAAAGTGGAACAGACATGGTCCCTCCATCACCGATAGGCCTCATTCTAAGAAGTGGGTCACTGTTAATATCCGTGGGCCTGTCGTCGAGGAAGGGGGCAGTGAGGGCGAAGCCAACTCGGGGGTAAGGTCTTTCATATCAAACCCCAGTGTTACTCTTGGGACATTATCTGAATGTTCCTCTTTGCAGGCATCGGAGGGAATAAACCCTCCGGAACCTGATGTTGGCTATGAGCTTCTCCTCTAGTGCCGACTATGGACACCCCGGTCAGGGAAGGTGCCAGCCTTGCGGGACCGGATCTTAGGATTGCGGGGTCTCAACAGACTGGCGCCGATACAGCTACGTCTCTTTCCAGAGCAACTGGGGCTGGAGAGGCAGACGTAGCGGCTCGAGTATTGTCTTTGAGGTCACAAGGATGTAGGGGTAATAGGAGGAGCTGTGAATGCCCTGAATGAGCCCTAGTCTCTGCCGCCCTCCCATAGTAAGCTATGTCATATTCTTACCAATGAGGGATTTTTTTGCTCCAACTCCATATCCTTCGAGTCAAACTGATTGTTGGTTGTTTTGGATCTGTAGGGCCTGCTTTCTCACTGCCGATAGAGGACATGTCACGAAAAAAAGGGATAGAAGAGGACACCGGGGTTGACCTTATACACAGAAGAAGTATACGTCCTCTCCATCTGGCTCAAGTTGAGGGGCCCTCCACCGAGTTGAGTACGGAGGTGTACGTCATGGAAATACTGGTCGCAGAGGTTGTAGTTCCTACGCCTGCATCGGTAGACGCAGGGTCGATTGATGTTGCCCCTTCCTCAAAAATTAAGCTCTCCGAGTTGCCTAGTCTTCGGCTCCTTCGTACCGCAGAGAAAGAGATTGCTGCTGCACGAGAATCTCATCGCTCGGAGTTTGCTTCCCTTTTAACAGGGTCGTCAATCTCTGTTGTGTCGCCTTCCCAGACACCTTCAGCTTCCACGGCTGCTATTCCTTTGATGCCTTCTCTTCTTTGGAGAACATAGACGAATCGTCAAAGGATATAATTGAAAGGTTTTACCACCCTTTAAAATGGGGGGTCGATGCAGCTTTACGGAGAGGAACGTCGTTTGCCGTGGCCCGTCATTGTGCCTGCAGCCAAGTTGGACTGTTGAGAACGCTCCCGGGTAGAGAAGGGATGGCTGATTTTCTTGAGCATAAACTGTTAGAGGCTGATCAGCGCCTGGCCCAACTGCAGAAACTACGACAAGTTGACAAGCCCCTTGCGATAGACCAGGAGCGTGTGTTCCTCCAAGCGGCCTTGAAGAAGGTGAAGGCCGTACGAGAGACGACCAAACCCGCTTTAGAGAAAGACCTTAAAAACTGTCTCTAAAGTACGATAAGTCAAGCCGTAAGGGGGAGGATTGCTTAACTCGTGAGGAGGCTATGACCCATGCGATTGCCGAAACCAATGAGCAGATCCTACAACTCTAGGCTAAGCTGGCATCCCTGGAGAATGAGCTCCAAGCTGCCCGTCGAGAGAGAGAGAGTTGATTTGTGAAGAGACCAACAAGGTCACACGGGCCTCTGCTGTTCGGGAGGGTACGCTGAAGAAAGTGGAGGACAATTGGCAAGCTCATGCATATCTTGAGGATGCTACGAAGCTGGTCCAAGAAGCTGAACGTAGGGCCAAATTGAAGATCGACCGCTTAACGTCGCAGCTTGAGGCGATACTCACTGAACTATGTGTTGCTGATAAGCAGACGTAGTTGTAGTGGGTCTTCCACCTCTTTTTTCTTTTTGGGGACGTAGTCCGATGAATAAAAGTACATTAACTTCATTCTTTGCTTATGACATCTGGGGCTTGTACTAGAGGGCCTAATACAACATTTGTTGTTGGCAAAGGACATCCCATTGGGGTACTTTTGTGGACCTATTACCCTTTTGTGCACCTGTGGTGCAAGTATAAATTTGAAACCATTTTTTTTGGGTGGACCTATTACCCTGTTGCGTACCGGTGGTACGAGTAATATTTGAATGATTTTGGTGGACTTATTACCCTTTTGCGCACCAACAGTACGAGTAATAGATTTGAACGATTTTTGGTGGACCTATTACCCTTTTGTGCTCCAGTGGTACGAGTAATAGATTTTGAAACAAAACCTAACTGACGGTAATATGGATGTGATAGGTTCTGTGGCCTTAACACCGTAGCTTTATCCCAGATTGGGTATAGGCATTAAGTTAGGAGATTCTCTATATCAGAGGTAATATGGACATGATATACGATAATCAAAACTAGGAAGTTTGCACAGAGGCGGCAAAAAAAAACCTGGCAGACTCCGGCTGGGTGAAGCATTAGAGTAGAAGTTCAGAGGTATTTGTATTCATGACTTTCACCCAGAGAGATGCGATGTGAATCCACTTAGAGCTAGCAGAGTAAGTTCAGAGGTATTGGTGTATAACTCGACAGTCTATGAGATTTAGTAGTTAAGGAGGTACGAGCATATCTTTAAGCATAATACTTTTTCAGAAACTTGCCATTTATGGGCATCATAAGCAAGTCTCCATTTTGTTTTGCGAGCCGGTATGCACCGTTGGAGAATACGGTCTCGATGACAAATGGGCCCTCCCATTCGGGCTAGAATTTGCTGGCAGTTTTGTGAGTTATGATCATCGGTCTGCGAACGGCCAAGACGAGATCGCCTACTTAGAATGTCCTCTACTTGACTTTCTTGTTGAAAGCTTGAGAGATGCGTACTTGATAGAGCTCGATGCTTTGTTGAGCTTGTAAACGCTTCTCGTCTAGGGCTTTCATTTTTTGTAGCCGTCGGCGGTAATTATCATCCGACGTTAACCGGTAAGTAAGGGCCACGCAAAACGAGGGGTCTGGGTCTCCAATGGGAGAACTACCTCGCTCCCTTAAACCAGAGAGAATAGTGTATTTCCTTAGCCATCCAAATTGTAGTACGGTACGCCCATAAGCATTCGCCAGCTTTTTAATCCAGTCGCGCTTGTTCGAAGACATGAACTTTTTGAGAAGCTTGATTATGGTCTTGTTAAAATCTTCAGCCAGACCGTTAGCCGATGGGTTATATGTCGTTGAAGCCATATTTTGAATCCAATTTTTGTCACATAATCGATAGAAAGCATGGCTTGCGAATTGTGAACCATTGTCATGAATAATCCTCTAGGGCAGTCCAAAACGGTAGATGACATAATGTTTTACGAAAACTAATCACATTTTATGTCTTTACCTCTGCAAGCAGAACAGCTTTGACCCACTTAGAGAAGTATCGGTGATTGCAAGTATAAACCGATGTCCCTTGGATGACGGTAGGGTGATTGGGCCGATAATGTCCATTCATGCTTGAAATAGCCAATAGGCCACTGTTGGGTAAAAGAATTCGAATGGTTGATGTATAAAGTCTACGTGGATCTGACAAGCTCTACAATTCTTTGCATAATCGACCGCATCTGCTACCATTGTAGGCCAGTAATAGCCCATCCGACGGAGGGGTCCTGCAACATTGGGCAAGGTTAGTGAGCATCGCAAACGCCATCGTGAGCCTCGTGTAGGGCTTCTTTGGCTTCTGTATTTGATAGGCAGCGTAGCAGTAGTCCATCATAGGATCGTCGATATAGTATTTTTGATTTTGTATCATAAAGAATCTGAGAGAACGCTTTCTGATTGAAATTGCTTCTTTCATATTCTCTGGCAGGATTCCATTAACTGTAAAGTCGATGAATGGGAGTCTCTCAATCCAGTATGTCATTAATTATCTGGGTGGAGTAAGTCGTACCTAGTTAAACGTTATTTTTGGGATAGACCAGCTCATGGCCTATCACGTTGACTAGATGATGAGCATGATTTGGAACTGCCAAGGAAGCGGCAGGCCTGCTAGGGCATCGAATTCAATATTTTGGAGCCTAGGAACATGCTCAATAAAGAACCCCTCCAAGGTTGCAACGATGGTAATCGTTGTCTGATGATAAGGAATCAGGTCCTCATTGCGGACCTCATATGAGCCTCGGATTTGATTAACAGTCAATTGCGAGTCGCCACACGCTTCTAGTATTCAACCCCCACTTCTTTCGCGAGTCGGAGCCCGATGACCAGAGCACTATATTCGCCCATATTATTTGAACAGGGCTCTGTAGAGAGTATGCCCGATTGACTACCAATCCAGAGAGAAAATTAATACTATTTCGACTCCAGCGACGATATTACCTTGGTGCCCCGTTCTTGAAGTACCGTCGAAGAACTCGCCAAACAGTATCATGTGAAGTCATGTTTGAGTTGATGACTTTGTCTGGGATTTCTTCATAGATTCTGGCTGTTTCTGAGCCTGGATGGGCTACTAAGAAGTCGGCCAAGGCTTGACCTTTGACAGCCTTCTATGGAACAAAACTATGTCATAGGGGGACAACAATATCGTCCAGGTGGCTAGACGAGAACTGAGTGCATCTAGCTTGGTTATGAGAACCCTGAGGGGGTTGACTCGTGAGACAACATGGATGGTCTGTCCTGTCACATAGTGTCGTATTTTCTGAATGGAGAACACCAAAGCAAGGCATTCCTTCTCCATGGCGGTGTACTATGCTCGCCCCTACCGTCATTCGGCTAAGGTAATAGATGGCTTGTTCATGCCCTACGTCATTGTTCTGTGCCAGTAAAGCACCGAGAAGTGTCCCATTGCCCGTACATAGAGCAGGAAGGGCTTTCCAGCGACCGGGGCTACCAGAACTAGCGGATTCGACAGGTATTCCATAATGTCATCAAAGGTGCGTTGATATTCTTCATTCCATACGAAAGAGATGCCTTTCTTTATGAGTTGTGTGAATGGTTTGACATTGTCCTGAGAGGTTAGATATGAACCTCCGAATGTAGGCTAGTCTTCCCTGAAGGCTTCGAAGTTCGTGGAGGTTCCTCGGTGGACTCATCTCCAGGATTATTTTTGTCTTATCGGGGTCTATGTGAATACCCCGGAGGTAATGACAAAGCCCAAAATTTCTACTGGACACGCCCATGAAGGATTTGGTAGGATTCATCTTCAGATTATGCGCTCGCATGAGGTCGAACACTGTCCTCAAATCATGTAAGTGGTCATCCTTGGAGCGGCTTTTGACGGCGATGTCGTCAACGTAACACTCCACCGTCTTGCGCAAGTGGTCTCTGAAGATGGCACTCATAGCTCATTGATATGTAGCACCGACGTTCTTTAGGTCGAAGCATGACTGTGTAACAATATACGTCGATCGGTGTTCGAAATGACGTATGCTTCCCATCATCAGAAAATATTTTGATTTGATTGTATCCGAAAACCATCCATAAAGGACATGCGCTCGAAGCCACACATATTATCGATCATTATGTCTGTGATGGGAAAAGAGAATTCATCCTTAGGACATGTCACATTCAGGTTACAAAGTCGATGAAAATTTAGATCTTCGTTCTTCTTGATGACTGGTACTATATTAGCTACCCAGACTGGGTGTTGCTCCTCACGGATGAAGCCGTAGCTATAAGCTTGTTTACTTCAGTTTCGATGAATTCATGATGTCTGGACGAAACCGCCGTTGCTGTTGTTTGACTGGTTTTGTGTCTGGATGAATATTGAGCTTATGAAGTGCATCTCGGAGTAGCCCTGGCAAGTCTTCATAGCTCCAAGCAAAGATGACGAGTTGCAATAGCGACTCCCCTCGTCGTCGTCGTCAGGCTTCTACTGATGAAGATTGGCTTTGAGGAGGATTCATCGCCGAGGTCAACTTGCATGACCTCATCTTCAGTGGGAGGGTCTCGTTGTTCAAAGTGCTTCTGCCATTGTGCATCCAGCTGTTGGACCCATGGCTCCAATTCAAGGAATTCGTGTAGATCTTCTTCTTCTTCCTGAATTAGGGATGCCATGTTGACGAACAGTGTTCGCCTGAATATATCCCCAATGCTATCATCGAATCGTAAGTGGGTGATCCGGACGAGTAAGAATGCCAATAGCATTCCTCATCAGAGCTCTCGGGCGTTGTTGCTGGTTTAACATAACCTAGACCGTGTCTGGACTTGCTGTAATAATTTTGAGCTCTTCCAGCCGAGACTGGCAACTGCAGAGGCAGTCGTTGGCGTTGCCCTAGTTCAAGCCTGGGGTAGTCTCCATATCGTACCCCTACTTTTGCATGAAGTACTTGGCTCGAAAACTATACAGGTAGAGCGATAATCTTCCAGTATCGAGTTTGAAATCGAACTCTTCTGGCATGAGAGGTTGAGGACCTTTTTTTGGCAAAAATGATTGTGTGATCGCCTTTTCTTTGCCTGGGACTAGAAAGTAGGCACCTCTAATGGGAGTAAGTCGGTTTGCGGTATAGACGGTTGTTACCTATGTGTGATGTTAATGTCCAGACCGTGCTCCATAGCATACATCAGTTTAAGCTTATTGCGCTCAGGATAGTTCAAAGGTAATCTTTTATTGATGAAATAAGGTAACTTGTCTAAAGGAATTACATCATCGGCAGAGGAACTATTAATGTGTGCAACCAGATATTTTGCCAGTTCAGTCTCCTCTCCAGCTACCCCCTACATGACCAGAGGCTGGGGCGACATCCTGGGCAGCTTGACCACCAAGAGTTCTGCTCGTGGCATCAGTTTGTCTGAGGGTCTCGGATCAACACTTGGCTGTCGGCTCATCTTGGGGAGGTGAATAACCATCGACTCGACAGAGGACCTTGCATTTTTCGTTCGCCTTTGATTAGATTTCGATAATTGGATTACCATCGGCTCCACAAAGGACCTTGCATCTTCTGTTCGCCTTTGATTGGATTTCCACAATCGGATCACCATCGGCTCCACGACGGGTTTTAGCTCCTGGCTAGACCTCGGGAGTCGGATGACCATCGGTTCGACTGCACAGTTGGGGCGGGGGAACCAAGCACCTCTTTATGTAAAGTTGTGACAAGGGGTACGGCTTTTCTCTGATTTGCGGCCTGGAGACGGATTTTCAGAGGTTCCTCCGACCCTGTTGTGGCCTCCAGTTCATTTTGTGTCCCCTTGTCAATTGTGTGCTTTTTAGATTTCTCATATAGACAAGCCTCAGAAGAATAGTAAGACTCAACCCCTTTGAAGGGATCGACGTCGACAAATTTTGTCTTTAGGAAGCCGTGCTTACTAACATACTTGAAGCACTGGTGGAGCGTTGACGGCATGATCATATAGTAATGTATCCATGGACGCCCCAAGAGGATATTGTAGGATATATCTACGTCTATGACGTTGCAGGTAACCTCGTCTTCAGGTCACCGATATGACATTTCAAGCGAATCTTTCCAAGGGGATAGCTTCTTCCCAAGTTGAAACCGCTAATGGAAGTATTGGTCGATGTTAGCAGATGCATAGGGATGCCCAGGAGTTGAAGCAAGCTTTTCGGGATGATGCTTACAACGAGCCAGGATCGATGTGCATCCGACCCACCTTGATGTCGCCTATGTATCAGTGTAGTACAAAGGGCGATCCCGTAAGTTGGTTTTGATTAACATATCTGTGGGGTAAATATGATGTTGGGCATTGCATTTGCACAATTGCTGCCTGATTTTTGCTGATGATTCTTCCCCTATCAGCTTGACCTGAGCTAAGTGGTGTCAGCATTCTGGAGTGCTTCGCTCAATACGACGCGAATATCCTTGGAGAGCCTTAGGAGCTCGTATAAGACAACTTTACTGGCATATCAGCCAGTTGTGCTAGTATATCAAAGTTGTAAGGTGTCCCCAGCCCTTGAGGTATGTTCATAAGGAGCGACCTATCGAAGCGG
The DNA here is from genome assembly GCA_029216955.1 of Iris pallida. Taxonomy (NCBI): domain Eukaryota; kingdom Viridiplantae; phylum Streptophyta; class Magnoliopsida; order Asparagales; family Iridaceae; genus Iris; species Iris pallida. The sequence continues at coordinate 82,233 of JANAVB010015739.1, forward strand.
TTTCCTTCGGCTTGGATTTGTCTGCCGGTGGAGGCTGAGATGGTACCAGAACATCGGTAGAAGGTAGCGTTGTCGGCTGAGGGTCCACGGCTGAATTACCTAGAGTGGGCTGGGGTTGTACGCCAAATGGGTAACAATGGCTGCCGCCTCCTCAGCTTCGACCGAGATTGTGTGGCAGGATCTGGACTTTCTGCCTTCTTTTTGCTAGTTGAGGATGGTACCGCCTGGGTAACTCGTACATTATGTCAAGGTGGACCCACAAGACCTCTCCTCGTGAAATGGTGAGAGGCACCAATCCAGTCATCTGGTGGACAGGTGGAAGGTAGTAACCTCCATCGTTGCTCGGGAACAGTACTACCCCGTCTTGAGTTTTCGTTGGAGAAAGTCGCCGAACTGAACGGATACATGTTTGCAGCCATAATAACCTCTTCAAAATCCAGCGACAGAGCATTGAGTTGCTGAGGATCTGGATGTACCGCTTTAATGTGAAGCACTCCTGTGTGGGGTGGTGGACATAGCGGTGGAAGTGACAATACTTTGGATCCTCGATCTCCGTCGTTCGAGGCTCGCGCTCTA